>JAQGAD010001371.1:0-20272 GCA_034696625.1 Isotomurus palustris | reverse complement strand
TGGAGATCATTTTTGTACTTTGAAATTTTTTGAGGTAGAAGTCGCGGATATGGACCCTAAGATACAACGTCAATAACTAGTAGGTTTGTCGCTGTACAAATGGGTGGACTTTTGAGTCCAAGTCCAAGTCCACCTCCACCTCCAACCTCTCGGTACGATGATGACGCTATGAAAGTAGAAAGGTAGAATAAACCATTTTGCGAGGACGCCGAAAGCACGACACTCTCGTTGGTGGTGGTGGAGATATTGGAAAAAGGAATTTAGTGTTGGTGAAAGACTAGAATAAAGGTCCGTTTGCTCCTGGTGGCTGAAGATGAGAAAGGGAGAGAGAGAGGAGAAACACTTTTCATCGATTCCTCTTTTATCCACCTATCCTGCCTAATCCATGCCTAATATTAAATATAATGCTCCTGCTGCTCCTGCTGCTGCAAAGGAAGGGTTTATAGTTAACCAACCCTACCAGCAGTAGCAGCAATAGCAGCAGGTAGAGAAAGTATGGATGAACAACTTTCTCTCCACTCTACACTGTCTAACATCACGTAATCCTTTCTTTGAAAAGAGCGTAACATCATATCATCATACTACACACACACACACACACACACACACACACACACACACACACACACACTGAACAAGTCCTCATCTCTATCTCTGACTTTCTACTACAGCCTACAATATATATAACATAACTACTACTCCTGACGAAAGAAAGCCCCCCCATTCGATTAAGCTACAGTCCTCAGATAAAAAGTTGACAAAGGAACTTTCTTTAATGGAGACGCAAGGAGAAAGACGACCACCCAAAGATGCTTCAAGTCTCCAAGACTTCAAGTCTTCAAGTCAAGTGTGATTCGGTGATGTAATACGAAAAAACGAATCTTGCAAAATAAATCTTTTGGCTCAATAATAAATGCTCCACTACAAACAGTTTATTATCCGAGGTACAAAGTGGCGAATGGTCTTTCCCTAGCTTCTACACATGTCAGTCAACTGGAATATTATGACCAGCTCGCAGTCCTCCTCCGTATATACTCACCCACACTATAATATTACATAGGATAATGCTACACAGCCAGTGTTACACACATATTATAGCGTACAAAATATGTACACGGCCTTCGGATTCTATATACCAGCAAGTCAAGATACTTACCGAGGAGAATGCAATTTTCCCTAATTCGTCACCGTACTCTTTGCATCATTGGGATTTTGGGAATGCGACCAGCTTTCTAGCTTCTAGCTTTCTAGCTCCGTAGCTCCTAGTTTTCTAGCTCCCTAGCTCCCTGGCTTTCTTCAGCAACAAAAATGAAAATCGAGTGTGTGTGTGTGTGTGTAGTCCTGTGCAAAAGCCCATTTGAGCGAATACAGAGGAAAGAGACGCCATTCCATATAAGAATATCGTTTATAGTTATGCTGATACTTTAACTTCTTCTTCGCACAAGTTGACAGTGGAGAAAGGGAATATGGCCACACGACTCACTGGCTTACTTTAATACACGTAACCCAGCTGTGTTTTAAATGGCTGCTCTTATGTGTCCTTTCTCTCGAGTCTGTTCAGTTTTACTGACGACTACATTTCCAACTTCGCCTCCATAGTCAACTCCCATTATCCTGATATCTATCTTACGTCTCACTTTCACTTTGCTTTCACAGCCATTGGCTCCTTCCACAACACAGCACACACACATAGTCTCTCTCTATCTCCATCCATATAACCAACTCCCTACATTATACTTAAACAGACACGCTGTCTTAACTGGGAATAACAACTAAATCAATCAACTGCGAATTCATTACAACGATGTACAACCACCCAGGTCTGCCTATGTATATACAATGTATGTTGCACGAAATGATACGAAAATGGAACTGCTTTTTCTGCATGAACAGGTGAATGAATAGCGTAATGAAAATGAATTCAAGACTCAACTATCCAACTACTCAAGTACCTGCTACCAAGTTCCCATTACAAATCACACACACACACACACACACACACTTTCTCTCCTCATCAATACACCTTCCTTTATCCTCTCTCCTTCCGCCATCCTTCATCTTCTGAGCATCCAATTCAACATAAATAATAAAAGTTTCCAAGTTACATAACCTGCCGGAACTATAGTGTGTGTGTGTATAGTACTACATAGTACAGTAGTCTTTCCTCGAACTCGCCTTCTCTCCATCTCCTTGAGTAGTCTGAACAGTCTGAAGGGTGAAATTACGGAAGAATTCTTCGTCCGTTCATTCCCCTCCGTAGTTCGTGTGTAATTAAACGTTAAAATGAATGGAAAGGTGTTTTCTCCTGACTGAAATCTTTCACGAAGTATATACCTAACCATAGTATACTCACGTACACTCTCTCTATACTCTATCGCAAAGTGAAAGGGACCATTAATCGAAAGCGTATAGGTCGACAGGAAACCTCAGCCACACCGGAGGCACTCCGGAGACAACGGAAACTGCTGGTTGTCCAATGGTCTTCATCAATAATTCATTCACTACTTTCAAATTCTAAACATCCGAAAAACTATTCTACTATGTGTTATGAAAGTTGCACAATGGCTGGGAATTTTTAAACCAAACCATTAGAGACCAATTGAAGTGGAGCGATTTATTAGGTCGCTAGCTGTGACACATATGAAATAGGGAACCTGCTTTTCCTGCAACATAAAAACTCAAGGAAACCGCAGTGGGCATGCTCATAATGATGGGATATCAGTCTGCAGTCTGCACTTCTTTTTCACGACACGAGGACGATGAGAGCCTTGAGAAGAACAAGATTTCCAACTCAAGTTGTATTTTTACTTTTGTCTGTCTGTGCGAATCTGATTTTGAAGAAGCTGCTGAATCAGTCGAATTATCGTCTGCACTATTAATCACTTGACGTTGCACGAACCTAACTGACTGAGAGAGATCAGAAGGAATACGAAGAGATGCGAAGAGGCTCGACTGACTGAACTCTGCGAATCGCCCATGCATTCTTATTGTTAAATTATTGTGCAATCGGTTGATGGTCACAGGTGAAGTACCTCACAGCAATTGACTATTGCGTGTTCATTGAGATGCAGAGAGTACCTCTTTGATCTTCTTGGGCTTATCTATTCTCGCATGCAGGACAAAGAATCTACGAATCGTCGATCATCTATATTAGGAGAAAAGTCTGCACCACGTTCACGATTTTTTCGATTACTCCCATCGCATTATGAAATATTGCTCACCACATAAGGCTTTATTATAAGATTGTGTAGTAACTTTCATTTGGTCTCATAGTCTCATCAGTCTCACGAAAAGATTCTGTAGGAAGAAGGAGAAGGAGAGAGATGAGAGAGAGAGACGACGACGATGACGTGAATTCTGCCAACCTAGTATGAAAGTCTAAAAGGACACACGACGGATAAGAAGAGAGCACACGTTCAACGTTGACCGTACTAAACATGCAGCCAGCCATAGAAGACTTCCAGTAAATACTTGTTAGCCTTCAACTAAAATGAAGGCTGCAGAACATTACTGAAGATGTTTTACGGGTATGCCATTACGGATGAGTTGGCTCTCTCAAGTGTGTGTGTGTGTGTGTGTGTGTGTGTGTGTGTGTGTGTGTATTCCTGATCTAACTTAATGTATGTGACGTCTAGCGAGTCTTCAGCACGAAAGAAGCCTTTAATCCGCATGAATTGGTTGGTTTTTCGCATCAAACGAACTTAAAGCAAGTATCAAAAGACTTCTCAGAGAGATGTCAGATTTCTCACGATATTTTAAGTCTTTGAGGATTTTCGGCCAGTTTTCTTGAAGCACACGTGTTTCTAACAGAAAACCAGTGGGATTTAAGTGTATAATGGTTATAACAATATCATGTAAACTAAACAATCGTTCGAAAATACACAAATATTATCGGTCTTCATTCCTCTGCTTTCCCATCAGAACAACAAATATAATTTGTAGATATGTTAGCGTAGTTATAAAAGGAAGAGAGACAAAAACAAACAATTTGGGGTGGAAGGAAAGTACAACATCATCATCACATCCTACAGAGATTTTACAATTTAAACACACACAAGAAAAGCCAAGCAAGTCAGCTGAGGATCTACGAGAGAGAGAGAGAGAGAGAGAAGATATAATAAGGAGACACGTGTAAAGCATGCGGATGAGTTGTAGAGAAAAATTAAACTTTAATATTTATGAAAAGAACTTAATTTTATGTCCGAAAAGTTACTAACCACTGTCTGGAGGCCGTTGAAGTGACCCACCTTGCAATAAAAAAACAATACACACAGTAGAATACGAACAACAACCAACCTTATGCTTTTTGATATTTGCTAATATTGGTATCAGTTATCAGGAGAACATGACCTTCCCACAACAATCAAATTTCAAAATATTACACGAGAAGAGATGCACGGATCTACCAGCATTGAGCACCAACTTTTTTATATACAGCAAAACTACGAGTCTCTACACGGGCATACGAGGAGCCGTATGAGGAGAGGATATAAAAATGTATAGAGCAAAGATTTAAAATGTCAGCACAGGCACTACGTACAGAATACAGATACAACATATAGAGATAGACAACTAGTTTCTTGCAAAGATCACGCCAAGAACAACATTTCCAAACAGCAAGCTAGTGACTAAGCCAAAGCTTCTCTACAACATCTACAACAAAAGAATCTGCTGTCATAAGAATGAGAATTTAGCAAGGAGGTTTAATCAATTTCTAAATTTAAGTAGACAAAACCAAAAACCTATCGCATTTCAAAGTATTCAAATTCAAAGACCGCAACTTTAGCGTGTGAGGTGCAAAAGTGGAAGGATTAAATTCCAACTCACTCCAAGTCCAACCGTATGTCAACTCATGCGTGATTATCATTTTATATTGCTATTTACTATTTACCACTTGCTATTTACATTTACAAATCTTCGCAACGTTGCACCGGGGAAATCCAACAACACAAAACAAAATTTGCGTCTATTTTTCAGAGATAGCTGTGCTTAAAAGAATGTTCTTTACATACACAAGTATAAACAAAAATCGGTACTTAAACAAACCATGAAAATAGGACGACGAGTACCATAGGAGAAAAACAGTGTGTGTCTCCGTTAAAATCAACACAGCAGTTCTGTACTCAAAAATACGTCCATGTCCATGTGTGTATTATTTCGATAATGACCAGTTTTTAAGAGTTGTCAAACAAGTAACCTTTGAATAAGCACTACGCATAATAACATAAAAGATTTACGATGATTTACACGGCTTGCCTTAAAAACTAAAAACTCGTATTATTTTCAATGAGCTTTTTGCTTAAGTTTCATCGCATGAAAAGGAAGCAAAAGTTGCACAGGTTCAAATGTTCAAGTGTTCAAATGTTCAAATCGGCGATTCCTAGATGAATAGCTGTAGGCAATTGAAGAGGAGAGGCGAGTCTACAGTCTAACCAGTGTCGTGTCTGAAGTTGGAAGTTATATAGACAAAGCGAGATCTTCAAAGGCTGTGTGTATAATAGTATTTTATACAAAAGAAACTTTTTACAACTACGAAACTATGAAGACTGAAGTAGAAAGCATTTTAAATAGAGGGGAATTTATAGAGGCACTTCTAAGAATAAAACTCATTACATGGCCAAAAATAAAGGAAACTTGCAGCCACGTAGCGCACATGGGGTTTAATTACGATTGTTTTTCCATATCACGTTTCCACTCGAGTTTTCCAACCATCACAGTAGAAAGAGTGTAGGGACCACGACCAAGTAAAGACCATTCTGATTATGACCTCGGAGATCAGACTAATTGTATAAGCTTTGTGAGATGCATGAAAGTATGAATGCTGCTGCTGCTGCTGCTGGCTGTACTATAACTATACATTCAAATCCAATCTAAAAAATCTACATATTTCCCCACCTCTCTCTCTTCTATAATTTACTCATCTCCTCTCAGCACCCATTTCCCAGTGACCAGTGTCCTTGGCCAAAGCTTGATAATTTCATATTTATTTTGATCATCTATTGTGTATGTATATTTATGTTGCAAAGCGGTGTTGATTTTGTTGAATAAACAGTTTACCAACGAATTACTTCCACTACTTTTCCGATATGTAATATACGGAGATCACCCATTACTCATTACATAATATGATAATATCTTTTCATCCTTAATCTCACCATCCTGTAAACTGTCAAAAGCCGCAAGCCCTATATACACGAAATACAAGTCTACGAGTCTACGATTAGATGATGATGAGTGCTCTAATGCTCAAAACCATGCAAATATGCAAAACCGCTTCCTAGCCCTGAATCAAAGTCGGAGGGTTATTATTATTTCCCCAAGAAATCACTAACTTAACCGCAGCAGGGTGGCATTTATCCTACAAACAAGTGTATCAGTATCGCCCTAAAAATCTTGCAAGGTGAGAAACTAAAAAAACACATTCGCAACAGCCCTAGCTTTAACATAATCCTGTTCCTACTACACACATATACTAAGTGTGCTAGAAATATGTAAACAACACTGCAAGTTGCAGGAATTTTTAGCATTGAAGCAAATATTTCATAGGGGAAAGAACTTAAAGAACTTTGCCCATGCAAAAGTTTAGTCTACCTCTACAGTCTACACATAATACTTAATGCATAATGAATGTATAGCTGTAGCAGCAGAAGCAGCAGCAGCAGAGCAATATGTTGCTTTCATTTAAACTCTCCTTGGAGGCTTTTGTTCTCGTGTTTTTGTCAGTCATTATTGTGCAAGCAAGTTTATAAGTTGGGTCTTCACTTGAAATTTCCCATTAGAGTTTAATTCATTTTGTAGATGTTATTAAAATTCATCAAGCTCCCACAAGACTAGAAAAGGGATACATTCACATGATGTACTTCTCATTTACTACAAAACTTCGGTAGGCAGAAGAATAATTACATTCAAGAATGGAGCAATGGAATGGAGGGTTCAACGCGTGCAGATTGACGCGGAAATATATTCACCCTGTAGACAATTGAGAACTATTTACTGCACGAATTCACATGTTATACCGACGAATTAACTTTGGAGAATTCCAAGAATTATGCAACTTGTGTTTTTAGACTTTGATTTCGCAACTAAACACAGAAGAAGAAGGATTTGATAATTTGATTCATAAATGTATGTAATATATGTACAGTTTTTTTGCATGCACTCGCAGGCCTCGCGCGATCTCTAAAGGAGCCCAGCTGTTAATAATATTGAGTTGCAACTGTATACAAATACAACGCGCTGTGCATAATTTAATTACATAATAATATTACAGCCTCAAACCGCAGGAATGTATAGCAAATTATTAGCGTTTTCTATCCGAAACCTTGAAAAGAAAGTGCGAGAATTGAGTGATACAGATACTTCAAATAACAGAGAGACGACAAAACTATGATTCTTGATTTTAGTGTGGTCACTATATATTTAAATGCGCCATGCTCATCCTTTTTACTTAGAGCCACCTTATTTGGTATAATTTTATGCTCATGAGTTAATTAGTATAAGCCGGCAAATCCCCATTATATATAACTGTTGTAAATTTAGTGGACATTTCGCAAGCTAGAAAAGTAGTCTAAACTTTAAAATTATTATTATTGTAATGAAGACTTGCATAAATCAGCGTTATAGGTATGTGTATAAATATAAAATGCCAAATTATTTGCAGCAGTTTTGTTAAAGGAAAATTTTAAAGTTTGCGTTGAAACTACAAATGCTTTAAGAATCCTTCCAATCTCTTCCACCAGAGTTTAAAGTTTGAATATAATATACGAATACATGTATGTACCAACCGTTTAAAAGGATCTCCATACATATATAAATCTCCTCTAACACATACACGGAAAACCATATTTACGTCTTACGTGTCTCCAAATCTCAAATCTCCATCAAAGCATAATTAACCGAGAATAGATTCCAAAAACGATGATTTACCATTTTCTGCAGGATCTCCTTTTTTTGTTGCAGCATTTCCCATATTTCAGCGTGTTGTGTCGCCCAGCTGGCTGGGGCCGACACTTGTCTTCCTTCGTTAAAAGAGTAAGGCTCAAATAAGAAGCACTTCCCGAAGGACGCAGACTTGGAAGTCTGGAGAAAACTAAGACTCCAACACTTTCCTAAGGTTCCCTCTTCCCAACTGGAATTTCACTCTCTCGGGCTGATTTACACGGCAGTGGGTATGGCAGAGGATTGTGGGCACGGTCAACGGAAGTCACTCTATATATATTTTTATATATATATAACTTATATATATAGTTCGGAACAGAACACCTTTCTCCCTTTGGAAGACCTCTTTATTAACACTCCGTCGAAGAGTCTCCCACCTTAATTCCTTTTCATATATCCTCGTCAACACTCCACTTTTTCACACTCATTACACCACCACCAACAGTTTAAGTCCAAACACAACCAATTTATCAATTTATAATCGGAGACACACACCCTTCGAACTCAGCTTCGACTTGAGGGTCACATAATCCAGTCCCGAACTATAAGCCGCCTTTTATTGTTTCCTTCTAATTAGAAACACACACACAAAGACCAGCTCACTCACACACCTTCCAAACTTCCAATCTTCCAATGTTTACTAATACACTAAATACACCCGTAATTGACGAGGATGATGAGTAATAACAACAACCACTGATGATGATGCTAACAAAAACTCTCCGTCCATTCAAAAACTCAGTCCCTACGATAAACAATGTTCATTGACAAGATCAAATTTCAGCCAAGTCAAAACATTCAAAAGAAAGTTGTGAGTATTTTATGTTTGTTTGTTATTTTCCTCGCCGTACCTTTTCCCTTTTCACGTCGAGTTTCCAGTAAGTAAGGCTCGCTCAAACCTTCAAACCTTCAACTAATTCAAACAGCTTCAAACCTCTGCCTCGATCTCCTTAAACGTCTCTTTATTTAATCTGCTTCCAACAAAATTTCGTAAACAATTTAAGCCCTTCCCTACCCAATTAACACGCAATGGAGTTACCTATGACGAATTTCCAAAACTACTAAACCTTCCAAGAATGTTGTTACTGATTTCTTCTGGACGATGAATCAATCAAGTGTGTAATGCAGACACACACACACACACATTAACGTGACCGTGTCTGTGTCTGTATGTGTGTGTGATGTTAAAGTTTAAATAACAATAATGTACCGATGAGGACCAGTTAAACTCAACAGATGATGATGATCGACTCTCCTCAACAAACCACTGGTGGTATGGTGAATATCATTTAATGTAATAATGAGCTCATCTATCTTTCCTCGCTGCGTACAAGGAAAAATGGACTTAATTTTACTCTCGCATTACGTAAATACACGTACGTATAATATATCTTTAATATATATATATATATATCAATGATACACTTCTTGGTTCTCAAAGCTCCTTAGACACACGATCTCATTCAAAGTCTGCTCTAACTTTTTCAGTTCTTAAATCTCCTCAAATTATATTTGCGCGGTTATGTTCCTATATTGGTGATAATTATGGTATATATTGGATATCCATTAACTCCACACTTGTTTCCAATATAACTCAACTCAGCCAATTGTCTTCCAGGAAAGTCTGAATAACTTTTATAAACTGCTGCGGTAAATAGAAGACTTTTGTGTGTCTGTATATATCTCCAGGCTCAAAATTCCCCAGAATTCCTCTCACAAGCTTTACTCATTAAGCAAGTCGCCCACAATTTTAATATCTTGAGGACAACCACACTCACACAATATTCACAGTCTTCTTTAATCTTGACACAGATAATTTAATTTGTAATATGTAACTGTGACTGTGTGTGTACTTGAGAATCTCCCCTCACTTGTTCTTTATCAGAGGAAACTATTCACTCTCTGATTATCTCCGATGGATGATCACTCTTCTCACATTAGTCTGTACAAGTTCCCTTCGATTGGAATTAATCTGAATTTTCTCCGCGACCTTAAATGACAATGAGGAAGTAACAGTGGATAATATCAACCGATGTCGAATTACGGCCACGGGTCGCTTGTCGACGTTCGTGCGAGGAGAGTCGGCGTTACAAAAAGTTCGGCAGGCGAATAATGATGAGAAGGAGATGAGGGATGGTGAGAGATCTTAGCAAGACTGTCAGAGATAATTGAAGGTATGTACGTGGTGGTATAGAAAATGAAGAGAGAGAGAGAGAGAGGAGAGCCCAGTGTATTCGGATAGGGAGAGCCAGTCAGTCAGGCTGTTTTCGAAACAAGTCTTGGATGTCTGAGGGCAGAATGTAGTGAAGATGACTTATATATTTACTCCGGTTATACATACCCTTTTACTACAACTTGGGAGCTGTACAACAACTCCAAAAAGGATGAGGGAGATGGCCGATCCACAAAATCGATCAAAATGGAAGGGAATGAGCAGAATGAAAATCCGACCAAGCAAGCCAACACGTTCCCTGCACACCAGCCCATCTTTCTCCATGAAGAAAGCTGAAAGTCGACGGAAATCGCCAACAATCAAGTCGCTCCTTCCTCCTGACCACCCTAACATTTCCATAAAGTGTCTTCCCTAAGGAAACAACACTGCTGCTGCGTCCAGCTTGACTGCCGAACACATTCCTCATCAGCCCATTCACTCGTTCCAACATAACTGTTCCATTAACTAACCTTAACACCTCCACCAACAATTACAACAACGATCAGATCAGATCAGAGGAGAGGAGAGAAACTCTGAGACTCTGAAACTCCACACCCAACCAAGAATGAACCAACCAACAAGCCCAACCATCCTCATCGCATAACCCCAAGCAACGCATGCACAACGATATAATATAATAATATACTAACCCCCCGTATAAATATACCCAGATAGGTATAATATACACACACATATATACATATACATATTATATATATATATATATTATACGCCTGCTGTATGCCTTTACATGTGGAATTGCGGCTCATATGGAAGAAGCCAAAGTTGTCCTTGTAGTGCCATCAACCTTTCTCACCAAACTACACCACCACAAGTCCAAACTTCTCACTTGACGTCGCTCCATTCGCATTCAAAACTCACGTCCTTCCTTCCTTCCTTAATTCCATTCCATCTTCCTCCATCCCCCAATTTTTTATCAATTAATCCCCCCCCACTACAATTAGTATTATTTAACACCCACAAAGGTTACCTGTCTGCGTCAATTGGGGACAAGTGGACGAGTGGACGAGTCTGTCTCATTTTTAACCCATGCCATCATCCACAGATAAATTCATAACCTCACTTCTGACGGGTTTTTCACTAAAAGAGCCTCAACAAAGGGTTAAAGCTGCTTTCGGCTTCTGCTTGTGGCTGCCCGCGTTGTGTTTTCTGTTGTCTGCGTCTGAATAAAACGAGCTTTCACTTTGAGAGATTAGTGGCAGATTTCTAGTCTTCAATATAATAAAATACATGTTTATTCTTCTACACATTTTAGAATCTAGACGTCTACTAGTAGTACTACTGAGTAGAGTATTAGAGGAGCTCTTATTGCTTATCTATATTATGTTGTACACTTGTTTGTACGTGTTATTATCCAGGTTTATGCTTTCTTCTTCCCATCAATCCCAGCTTATTTAGATACACTCTATCAATTCTGTTGGGGTTCTTTCATCAAATTGAAATCATGAATGAATCAAACATTTCTCCTCTACTATAGTCACAACACATAAAAGATATATAAGAAGAAGATATCATGGAGATTTCAAAAGGATTCTCGTCTCCCTCAGTTTTAATCCTTCGTGGGATGATGTGGTTGTTGTGAGCACCCAATAATCTGATATCTGATCCCTTAAATGGTATTCCTAAATGTGGTTTCTTAAATACCTTCACGTCTCACGTACTTCTCTCTCTCTCTCTTCATTCATAACCTTCAATATCGTTCTATTGACAAACTACAAACTCACTTAGGCAGCCGTCTTTATTAGAAGCTCCTCTTTCAATGGATCTTCAAAATTCACTTAACTACTGGGTTAACCTTTCAATGTAATTCGACGCTTTTTATTGCTCGTGAATGAAATTAGTGCCAACATAATATCGCTGATGTACACTAGTACACTCCAACTTAATGGATATAATATGTGTATCAATTTACATTGGGCAGCTTCCATATCCAACCTTTTGACTTTGTTTCCTGAGAATGCACTTAATTCTAGTTCCTGCTTTTTAATGCCCTGAATTAAGCGATCTTGAGCGTGTCTCTAGTTTTTTTTAAATAACTCCTGAGAAGAAATTATCCGTGTGAACGGTTTCATCTCTACGCTCTCGACTTGGACAATAAATACAGAAATTGTAGCACTAAAGATTTAAACTCAGGACCAAGCAGAAGCAGTAAATAGTAAGTAGCAGGCTCAATAAAAACATAATCCGCGTATCAAAGGAACGCGATGCCTTTGCGAATGCAGAAGTTGATGCTCGCAGAACTTTAATTCTGTACTTGCAATCTCTTTCTGCCTATGACTTGCCTAATACATCGTTTGATTTACCTTGAGGTGATACCACAAGTGCGACAAATTGTAGAGGCTCCTTAAATGGACTACACAAGCTATTTTGAATTTAAACAATGGACGACTTTTCAATCGTTTGACTCTCATCTTCATATCAAAACATAATTCCACTGCTTTCATAAGTCTGGTTGTCAATATTATTGGTTGGTAGTCGACGTAAAAGTAAAAGACTTCTCGAGTCAGAATACATTTATACTTCTAAATTTTAAATCCATCCCTTATGTCCAAGTAGAGAGAATTATCCTCTCAATGAAGTTGAAGTCTCGAATAAAAGAATGCTAAAAGAGCCTTCCAAATTTGACAGTCTACCTACTGTCATCCCTAAGCGGTAAGATACGAAGCGTTACTAAATGTCAAATATTTCACTCCTTAGTCTCTTTCTAAAAAGGGCTGGGCTCAAATCAATCTAAATCTTGTAGCAGTGGTTCTCTTCTCATTGTAAGAGAAGTGCGAGAAGGAGATATTACAATATTTTAATATATGTTTTCATCACATGTAAGGAATGATCGAAGGATGTAAGGATGTAACGGGAAACGACTGGCTGGGCAAGCAAGCAGGCAGGATCACATATCAAATGGAGCTAATTATTTAACAATGACTTTAGTTGTAGTCTTTAGAGAACAACCTCGGCATCATCTTTGGTCTACCATACAATCTGTACAAGTACATAAACATAATATTGTGGTCAAGTGTGGTGGTGACCAGTGAGTTGACCAGCCATCACGTTATTGATGGCCAAACTCCCGTGATACAATTTGAAAGGGCGGATTAATTACAAAACGGTTTGAGTGACAAGTGTGACAGAAAAAGGTGTACTGCTCAACGTGTCTCAAAGGAGGCAAAAGCAGATTAGCTTTTAGCTTTTAGCTTTAATCCTTCCGCTAAGAATTAAAAGTCTGATCGGCTCAAAACTTTCTCCCCTCGCGTTCTGTGCACTTTTAATACACCTGTTCTTGTGGGCAGCCTGACATGACAACCTGTTCCTCAACACAATCCAAATCTGTCCCTCGTCTCTGTGATGATGGTAAATGGTAATTGACCTAAAACACTTAACTCAATGCTCTCTGAATAAAATATTGTCTGCTGCACGTCACACCATTCATCTTAAGTCCTAAGGTGAATGTGGCTCGCAGCAACTGGTCATTTCTAGAGCAATAGTACACCTCTTAGCTAGCCAACTTCTTTAATTATCACTCGTCTTGGATTTTGGACGTTCGCCTACAGTCACAAGAGTCAATCTCTGATGTTATCATGTGTTCGTTCACAGTCTCTTAATGATAGTTAAGATACTCTGTGTTCATTGCAATAATAAACGCAAAACTTGACTTATTATTAGTCAGTCTCAGACGATATCTTATTTAGGTACCTACGCGAAATTGTGTAAACCAATCAATCCATTAGTTCCTCAAGGTCTTAAATTTGGCTTTTAATAATTCTTGAACCAATTTAAATGGTTTTGCAGTAATCATCCTCTAGTGGCTACGCCAAAACACCAGTAAAATTCATTACATGTACAATTAAACTATCTTTTAGTAAAATGAAAGAAAGCATCATAGGAAAACCGACAGGGTCTACAGAATGCAGACTTGAATGAATTAAAACAAAGTAAAAAAAACGGTATTGGACCGTTACGGTACTGATAAAGGACTGAAGGAATAAAGAGAAGATAATGTATTAGATTTTACATAATAAGATGAATGAGGGAGTAATCTTGAATCTGTTGTGGGCAGACATGTGGCTCCATTACAAATTAACGATTGAGATGGATCAGATAAGGAATCCTTTTTAAGGCAAGTTTCAATCTTGTAAGAGTAACAGCACCGCAGTAAGTTGCACTTACTCTCTTCCTTTCCATCTTAAATGTTGTTCAGTTTACACCCACAACATCCACAAGTGTTCAATGAACATCATCACAATGAATGCAATACGAAGAGAGAGAGAGAGAGAGAGAACGAGACAAGTAGATCAAATTAAACATTCCTTTTGAAGTCGCCTTCAGTGTTCACTTTCTGCACATTTTTTTACTTTGATTTATGCCAAATATCTTTTGATTGCTCCACAGCCATAAACTTTAAAAGGGTTTCGTTCTCTCACCATTGATGAATTCCTTCCATTATCATCGAACCCAAGAATTCAATTACATCTCATTCCTTTCCTACAATATATTATCAATAGCTTTTTCTCAGTTTCGTACACACGTCATGAGGACTGACTCATTCCAACTAACTCGGTCGTTAATTTGCGTGACAAATAATCAAGCATATCTACAGCTTTAACAATACATAAATAAAACACCAAAGAAATCTCAATAGATAATTAGTGGATTCAAAAACTCCGTAAAGTTTCTGTGAGTACATGCGAACTTAATCTCTTTTAAATTTTGAAGGTTGTAGTATATTGTGCAACATAAGTCAATGAGCTTTGAATCTATAGGTCGTGTGACATGATGACTTTATTTTTAAACTTCTTATACCTTGAGCCAACCTACGGGTATACAGATATTGTACACCGTCGGACGTCGATCACTGGTGACTGCTCTGACTGCATGCGGTATATAGTAACCCATCGTTTCATTAACAATAAGGTTTGTAGAGGAATATCCTGAAGGAATAGAGAGAATGACTGTGACCAACATCAATGAACCTAAACTTGTTTCGAAACTACTTGACGCTGTTGCCAATAAAGTTACTCAAAGAATGATCTTGACACATTCCTTGCCAATGCACTTTCTACCTAATAACCCGCAATCCTATTTCAACGGCTAGGAGACACGACACACATCCATTCAATTTGTAATAGGAAAGCGAGTCTTACAGAAAATAAAAATACAACAATATTTCCAAAAGAAATCTCTGAAGGTTGGAAATAGGAACTGAGAATTCCGTAACAGAAACAACGAAAACCCGAATATCCATGTCTTCCACACAATACATTGAAAATGAAAGCCAAAGTCCTAAAATCCACGAAGCTTTTATTCCCGATTCTCGCCACCACCATTTCTGTTGAAATGCATTTAAACCTGGACGAAGTTGTGACTTGTGAGTCGGAATGCACAAATCTCATTATGTCTCCTCACTGTGAGAGACAACGCGGGTGAAGAATGAAGAATGCGGTGAAATTGATTTACAAGCAACTTACGAAGTTCCGCAGGTCCTTTAGGTTTAGACAAAGGGTTAGTGAGGGCAGTTAATGAGCTCCTATTGTTCAACTGTGGAACAGAATAACCAGGAGATGCAACATCCACCTTCAACTTAGGTAATTCAGGGGCCCGTGTATTTGGCTTGTCTACAAATAATGAGTGGGTTTTTCAGGTAACTTTCTTTCCACCATTTACGTGATTCACCAACAGACACTTTCCCTGCTTATCCTTAAAAAGTACGTTCCACAAGTCCACAAGTCCACAGTCACCCGGAATAAAGGTGCACAATTATTTAATACACAACAAATCCCGTATCTTCCCTCCCACGTTGACATTATTACGTGGAGAAAACATAAACACACGTCTTCACAGATTTCTTAGACAACCTGACAAAAGCTTCAAAAGCATATAATGCTTCTCAGACTTCTCACGACAAACTACACAAATCTTACAAAAATACCCTTTCCTTGTGAACGTAAACACAAAACATCACTTCTGCGAGACCTTCACGTATCATTGAGTACGCACAAAACACGAGACATTTTTACACCCCAGTTGTTAAACACACACGGGAAGAACAACTTAAGACCTAATGGACTTTAAGTCTTAAGATGACGGACACTTCAAGAAGTGGTTGACACGTTCACGCGTTGTTGTCTCTTTACATTTAGACATGTACGGGAATATATGTACACCATTAAACATTAAAGAAATATGAAGCAATTGAGCATAGAGAAGAAGGAAGCTCTCACACAAGATACAAATGATTGATTGGACAGTGTGAAATATCGAGTTAATTAGAACTTACACGCTGCATTGTTTCCAGATGAGGATCCTAACGTCGTCTGACCTCCAGGCTCACCATGGGAAGAAGCTGCGTGTTGGGAAGAAGGCCGAAAGTTGGTTTGATTTGCACCGTTGGTAAGACTAGAACTGATAGTTGGTGAGACACGACCTTGACCCGTTGACGAATTATTGACCACTCCGGAACTACTTGCACCACTCCCACCACTCCCACCACTGACTACTACACCACTTTCTCCAGACTGTCTCATCGACGGAGGTCTGTTTCCTCTCTGGGGGGCTTGGGGGGTGTTCTCTCCTTCCGTGTCATTCGACGGAGTATACGTCCCCGTCACTTCCCCCAACTTTGTGATGCTCTTCGATTCAATCCCTACACACACAAAAAAAAGATTTAACATCTCCTTCATCAACTTCTCTATTTGTATTTACATCTAAAACTCATCAACTCTCATGTCATACTTAACGACCACCTCTCTCGATCTCCTCCCTCCTCTTTCATTCCACCGTTCAATCCATTCAATAAAATCACAAACCCATTTCCAACCACACAAACAGATAAAAACTCAAACCTGATAAGAGATATGAAATAACTGTGTGTTGTTTCCTACTTGAGAGTGTTTACGGCCTTTAATCATGTTACACTCGTATCTCTGCCTATTGTGTCATCATTGGGAGGAATTCGGTGATTACACCTCTCAACCTCAGTTAATCTAATTTTCATCAATATATATAATGTCAAGAGACCTGATGATGATGAAGACTTAATGACTTGAGGGGAAATTCTAAAACATTTGTTTATGAAATTCTGACATATTCTACCTCTCTCTCTCTCATATATCTCAAGCCTGTAAACAACTTCACAATGGAGGATCATCGGAAGTTCGTACAAAAGATCTAATATCAAGGCTACGTACGTACACAACAACGATTGAAAGCCAAAGGTATTAATTTTGTCTTCATCACACAATCAATCAAAATGAATCTGAATCAGAGCAAAGCTAAGTGACACTCATCATGCAGAGCACAATAAAGTCAAAAGTGAAGAAGTTCATTCTGCTCCACGAACACCAACAAAAACCCACAGAGCTCGCTTAGCTTAATAAATGTGATGATCAATTCCAAAATGCCAAAACTGTGACCTAACACTATTTCTCTTTAATTCAATCCTGTTTACACATCCGAGTAATAAAGCCACAATAATGTTATCTATCGGAAAATACTAATAAGTCCTGTAGAAAAATGAAATCTTCTTTTCTTAGGCCTTCCTTATAGGTACACTCTCAGTCAATCCATTTATTCATCAAAAAATTAATACAAGAAACAACCAAAACCAAAACACTCTTTTCCCCATCAAACACCACATTAATGTTCCTGAAAGATTTACTGTTCCTCTTCCTACGATCGTATCTTTAATTGCTTAAGCAATTAGACTGAATGAACAATTAATTAAACACCTCGATCGTCACTCTCTCACTCACCTGTAGTTTTTTTCTTCTTCTTGAAAAAAGGCATTTTGAAGAGAGTGGCGGTGAGAGACACCGCTTACACGTTCACCTCAGAAGTTTGCTTTTGCTTTTGTCTCAAGCTCCACAAACTTTCTCCTTGTAGCCGGACAAATTCACTTGACACTAATTCACTCGCTGTAAAGAAGACTTGTTGTTTCGAACGGAGATGAGATTCACTTTTCACTCAACTAACCAAGCAGGTGTATTTTGAACCTTGTCACCTTCAACTTCCACTCTTCTCTCAGCAGTCGCTATCATTTCAACATTAACTGACAGTGTGAGGTGTGAAGTGGGTGGTGAGATTCAGACTTCCTTCAACGTTTCCTTGACTTCTTCTACTTCACTAAGTGTAAACGATGTCAGAGAAATACTCGCGAAATGTAAATGTACGTGTGTAAAGTGTAAACCACCTTGAGGGAGACTTGAGAATGTTCGAGCCACAGAGACTCTCCAACTGAAGTCACAATTGGCACTGTAGCCTACAAAACGGACGAGTGATCTCTCTCCCTTGATGATGATGAATGGAGATTAAGTGATAAGAAGTCTGCGTGCGTATCGTTACCAGGAGCAGCAGCGTTTCGGATTCACACTGATGATGAGCAGTAGTAAGTATTCTTAGTAGCCTTCCACACAGAGATAAATGGATGATGATCACTTGATGATCAGAATCTCTCTCTCCCTTCTCTCCAAATTGCCTCTGCTCTCAGCGGACTTCGCACCTGCTAAAATATTCAAATCAATTTTATCATAAAAACTGATAACATTTCACTCATTCCCACATTCTCAGCTCCCAGGCACAATTAACGAATTCATTAAAGAGATCACTTTTCTCTCCCCTCAACCTCTCAACCTCTCAACTCTCATTCCATCTCTCAACACTTTTTACGCCTTATTTCTTCTTTTTACTTTCTCATCCTCCCTCCCTACCTCCCCCCTTTCTCCCACACCAAAAAACTCTTTTTGCCACTCTTCACAACTTCCAGCCTTATTTTTGTGTACACAACTTCACAAGCACAAGCAGACCATCCGACTACCAACTTCCGAGAAACTCTCAAAACTGACTGAGTGTCACAGACAACGAGCCCAGGATAATAATAATAATACATCCCTCTACCTACCTACACACACAATTCCACGTTTAACGTTATATTTCCTCCACCATGTTCGCCTCCATTACTAATTGTGGGCTTTCCTCTCTACCTTATTCAAATATTTCCTTTGCTGATGATATCTGAGAGTAAAGCTCCGAGAGACCGGAGAAGTTTCTAGTCCAAATGGTAATATGTAAATTCGGCAATAAACGCGAGATCCACGGGAATAAATCCCTTAGCAAAACGTGGCCAAATAACCACAGCCAACATTGACAACCTACACAGAGACAGAAAGACAGAGAGAGAGAGAGAGTCAACTCTTCCAGGGAAAGCAGAGAAAGACGAAGCAAGCAGTGTCATCCAACTCTTCTATAAGCGTGTTTGGTAGGACAGAAGGATTACGTGATGAATTATGTTCATTGGCTACAAACCACGACTACCCAAAAGGCTTATGTAATCAACAGTTGGTTGCGAGGTAATGAGGTTCGATACGAAAGAGAGGAGACGCTTCTTCTTCTTCTTCTTCCCCCAGTTTCAAATTTTGAAAGATGATATTATCATCTCCCTCAGGAGAAGGGAAAGAAGAGGGCATCGTTAAATACCAATTACTTATTACTTTTGTCTCACTTCCCACAGTTTCTACAGAGGAGAAAGGTAAATAATTTACCTCACTCAGACTTCACTTATTACAAATTGGGGCACACTAACAATAAACAGAGTTCTTGAGAATTCCTCCGTGTTTCTTCCTCAGGGGTTTCCCTTCCTCGTCGCCCTCGTCCTCGTTGTCGTTGTTTATCAGAAGAATAAGTGGCTACAACAACAGAACAACAACAAGAGGAAGAAGAAGAAGAAGTGAAGCCAAACTCTCATCTCCTTCTGGAGAAGTCACCACCAGCTGCGTGGAAATACGGTAACTCAACAACTCAACTCTGTAAACTGAAGGACTGACTCCAAAACTCTCTCTCTCTGAGAGGATTATCGAAGTAAAGCTAAGAAAAATTATTTGATCCCAGATCTTCGTCTAAAGACATTAACACCTCTTTCTTCTTCTTCTCCTTCTTCTTCTCCTTCTTCTCCTCTAAGACATGTTAAACTGAAGGAGACAGTTGGAGACTTGAGATGCTCAACCAGTCGCCCTTGTTTTGTGTGTAGAGAATCCCACAGAAGAAGACGAAATGTGACAGTCTTTCGTTACTCTGAAAACCTTCAAACCTACAAACCTTCTGCGACGTACACAC
>JAQGAD010001370.1:0-20272 GCA_034696625.1 Isotomurus palustris | reverse complement strand
GAAATACTTCGGAAAGCATTGCTCCTTATCTTTTTAATCCCTCAAGTTGTCGAGACACACAGCGTCCTCACGCCTACAGCTTTAAACTCTCAGAGGTTCAGATATGCCAGACACAAATTCTTTAAATGCTAATCGACATAGTTTATGGGTGGAGATCCGCTTAAATATTTATGATAATCGCATCCTCTCACAGCTTCCTGAATTACGTGTATGAATATATAACAAATGGAAATTGGGGCCAGTGGTAGTGATAGATCTGTACAATTGGCCATTATTTTCTGCACATGCGATTCCCTTATTGACTGCATATCTGTGCTAATATTTATAAATAACACGCGAATTTCATTCATACAATCTTTACAAAGAAATTGGACAAGAATGAATGACTATGATGGAAATCTTTTGCCCGTGCACACCTTGTGGCACTTATTTTAAGTAGTAGCTCGAAAATGAAGTGGTTGAAAAAGATGATACATAGCTTCGGGGAGTGGCTTGTCGATAAACTTGCAAAAAACTGGAACTAAAAGTGCCCATTTAAAACGAACACGCATGCAGAATAATAACATTCCACCTTCGTATTTTTCTGCACATATGAGAACTCACCAGAAACCATGAAAGATGGAAGAATGAACGATCTTCCACCTTCGAGAGAGAAGCTCAGCCAAGTTTTTTAAGAATCCTGTGGAGAATTCTCCTCTTATTAAATGATAATCTTTGCACAGGATAATTCCATACATTCACACAGATCAGTAACACTTCTGATGGCCATTACCATTAGTAAGCACAACAAAGATGCAAATCTCATGCGATCTGAACATCTCTCAACTTCTGAACCCATCCGACTTGTGAATTCAGTCATTGATCTTGCGATACATTCACATTGTAAAATTGTAATGACGATGCAGGTTACACACACTCGATGAAACAGCTACCAGCCGACCTCCGATCTTCATTCCTTCGTCATATCTACTCCGTAAATCTTCATGATGACTTCTGATACTTCTGATTTGATGTGAACAACTTGGAGATTTTATGGAACTCACTATCCACAATTGAATATATTTGATTTGGATTTCTAAAAATCGCCATAAAGAAAAACTGGAATCCCATGAAATACTTCGAGTAACCTAATTGCACCTCCGATTGAACTAATGAATAGCTTCACTACATTCTAATCTCTAGCACAATGTAATTCTCCACACTCATTTGCAATTCCAATTTCTGATCTCCGTAGGTCGGAACTCGGAATTTGCATTTCTCAAGGGGTGGCTTCTGAATTCTTTATTCATACACAATACTCATGTCATTAAACCGTATGAATTCAACTTCACATTCCATCTTCCATCCGAGATCAATTTCCATGTTTTATGAGAAGAAGTCGCGCTTGGAATCATAACCAACTTCTCTTTTCTTACAGAGCTTGTGAAGGAAGCGAGAAACTCATCGTAAATAATGCAATCACTGCCTATGAAAAAATATGTTATTTGGAGATTTCCACATCCTGCTTCATATTTAGTGGGTATTTTTATAAGCTTCAAACCAGAGATGTCTAGGAACAATTCGTCCAGCCTTATCAAACACCCTCAACTGATCCATAAAAGCATAATAGTCTGCATAATGAACGATACTTGCTGGAATCTCAATAAAACTTGTTACTGGTTGTAATTTAGTGAGTTGGCATTCACACAGTCGATTTATTTGAATAAAATAGCAGTGAACATATGTCTTCCATAACGTGTAAAGTCGATGAAGTTATTAACATTCCTCCTTGCTGTTTTTATGGTAATTGGTGATGTTCTCTCTACGAAATGTCATGTGCGATATGAATACTCTAACTCCTAACTACTATACACAAGTACAAGTCACGGGCTACAAGTCCACAGCAAGTAATCTGAAACTGAAGAGTCTCGAAGTAAAGTGGCATGTCTCATCATTATCATAACTAAACTATCATTATCACAGTAAAAAAAGAGACAGCGAATGAAACAGCTTCACACACACACACACACATTCCTCCGATCGTCTAATCTTCATATAACGCATAAAATCTCAAAAGATTCCCTTTTCATGTCTCATCCATAAATCATCTCATAAGTCAACTTGACTCTCGAGAGAACTTATCAGTTTTTCTCCTATCAATTACCGGTTTTTACTACAGATATGCTAAAAAGGCTACTAATTGAACATTTAAGTGCAGAATTTGTTTTAAGCTTTAACTTTTCCAAAGGCAGGGTGACAGCAGACACAAGATTTATTGTGCAAACCAGAGAGAAAGCACTTTGCAAGACAAAAGGTCAAATCTTTTTCAGCAATTTGCATTACAATACACACGCTATGGATTTGTATGTTTTACAAATGGATTTGCATGTACTAGTGACTGCGGGGACAGTGTAAAAAGTAAACTCATCTCCTACAGAGTAACAAACACAGCTAACCAACATTATCAAAATCTTAATTTCCTCACAGTTACAGGCTACACCTTTTTAATCACCTACGGTGCATTCGTTAATAACAACTCAGCTCCCTATATACGGAAAGCGTTAATTATTATTTCACTCTCTAACCAAATGACTTATTTTTATTTTTTCCTCTTCACCCTCAAATGATGGCGACTGAATGAATAAGGTAACGCAGTTATTGTCACTTTATTTACTACAAGACTAGCTTGACTAGCTCTCCTCCGCTTTCAGAGTTTCTCACTAACTGAAAAAATGACTCAGAATTTCACACATCACACGTCCATATCGTAAACCATTCAAAAGCTTTCTTTTCAAAATTACTATTAGAGTTTCGTCAGGTGTATTCCGTTAATTCTCTATGAACACGAAAGAACGACGAACCATTCAAAACCAAAACTTTCCGTGATTCGTGATGACGCGATGACTCATGATGTCTTACAAAAGGAAAGGTTGTATTTATTAAGGGCTCCCAGGAGAGTGTAGTCCAGTGGGGACTTGAAAATTAAAGTCACGAATCATGACTCCTTATTACTCCAGTGCCAGTATCATCGTGTTTTTCACCACATTTTTTCCACTCTAATTTTGTTGGAAAGAGTAATTAACTCTGAGAGCATATTCTATTAACAAAATTCTTTCAATCTTCAAAGACTCCAAACTCCATCCCCACTGCAGCCTAAAGACGTTGAGTTATCAATAGAAAAAACGATTAGATCATTAGACCATCACTTATTACGCAACGACCCAAATCCAACCCACATAAAAGCTACACTTGCATTATTGCTATCATTTTACTGCATCCAACCAAACAGCCAAACAGACAGCAAAGATAGATACACATGTAGAGAGACTGAGAATTTCCAGTGAACTTTTTTCCAGCACGTTTTTTTCGACAAGTTGAAGGCGACAGACTTCTACCTACCGCTTATACACCTCTGCTGGAGTGACTGATGACGGTGGTAGAAGAGCATAAGTGGTAATTTGGTAAATCAGGTAATAAAAAGGAAAATACAAGAAAAACGCCTTGACTTCCACAACCTTTGAGAAGAGAGATACAACCAAACCACCACCACCACAAAGTGAAGAAGGCACAGGGAAAGGGATTTTTTTCATTCCTCACTCCTTAAAGGAATTTCCTCCGAAGCATTCAACCTTGCAAAGGAAAGAAAGACATCCGCAACCAACCAACAGCACAGCCAAAAAGAATAGAGGGTGCACTTGCACAGGTGTAAGTTTAAGGGCCACTTTATTCAATTCATCCAACTTGTGCCCATTAGGACACGTACTTTTATTGCTTTCGACATCACACAATAACTTCTTCAGCCTGGTGACATGATTATCTCACACAAAGACGACTCTCCTGTGTGCCAACAAGAAGATGGAAGAAGAAGGTATGAAGGTACACGGCCAACATTGTGATTACCTCTCAACGACTTAAACTCCTTGTCACTCGACTCTGCTTTTCCCCAATTATTCCTGACAGACTTAACTCTCCAGTAATTTGTACACTCAGAATCCACTACGAACGAAGAAGTAGATGACGAGAGACGAGAGAACCTAATAACCCTTCTTGAAAACCTCGTAAATTGTGTGCAAGTGCAGAAGGATGAAATCACTTTTCCATGCTTCTTGTCAAGATGATTGTGACATTTCTTTACCACCAAACGAATACGTGTGTATCTCGTGCTTCACTTGACATTTATTTTGTCTCTGTCATAAAATTCAAAAATTAATCCTTCTTCCATTCCACCTTCAACCTCGTCCCATTCTCAGCCTACCTACCTTCGTGGTTTTTACTAAAAGAACTAAAGAACTTTGTGGCTTCTGCTCGAAATCAAATCTACGTGACAAAAAAGAGCCAACAACAATTGCAAATCAACTAGAGTTCCTTCCTTGTGACCTCCGACTGATTTATTAAAATGCTCATTACACTTCTTGCACTTCTCACTTCTCCTGGTCCTTTTCTCTCTTCTAAATTTCTAACTTTTTTACACCTCACGTGTACGTGTGTGTGTGTGACTGTGAGTTCTCAGCTCGGAATGCACTTCGGATGACTCACATGCACTCCAAACATCCAAACTTCGAGTAATTTATGCATGCAAATTTTACTTAATCCGATTTACTTGAGAGGATTACGTGTGAAGTAGAAAAACCATCAAACCATCAACCTTTCTACACAGTCAAAAGTACACTCTTTACACTTAACAGAAGAAGCTCCTCTAGAAGTCCAAACTACATAAGCTCATTAAAAGAAGTCCTTGAGTGTATGAAATGAAACCCTCAGAATGTGCGAGTGTAAAGTAAAAATGGCTGAATAAATTATTATTTAATCACCTCAAATTACCTCCAACGGATGAACGGGAATCAAGTCAAGAATGAAACTAACCGGATTCCTATTGCATTCCAAAAAGATACCGAGCTGATCTAGTAAGTGATGCACCTGACTTTTATGTGAGATTCGTTCCTTAAAGTGAAGAAAAAACGAGGTTATCAATGCTATCATCAAATCTATCATTCCATCTCAAAAATCTCAATCGATACGTAAAAGGTATCATCAACCTGCTACCTCACCTCTAAGCTTTACAGAACTACCTGCAGGGCAAATTATACGAAAAGTATCTGTAAGAAATCACCCTTTCTTGTCAGGTACAACGTTAAGGATGTTAAAAATACTTTTCAACTTTTTACCGACTCTCCCACTCCTTCTCGTTGACTTCTGAGTCTTGTTGATTCCCTAGTGACTTTGCAGACTCCTTACTAATGGTATAATTGATATTAATATTATTACAACATACCCATCTTGATGTATATAAAAGGTTCTTTCTTCTTGCTCAACAAAAAGAATTCCATCAACTTTGATAACTCCCATATTATACACAACTACGTATGAATGCTAGTATATGATTCTTCTTTTGAACATTTGAACAGTTAAAAAATACCTGTTTTCTCCCGATCATCATAAGTATCCCTTTGAATACTTGAGGAATAAAAGTTAAAGTCTCAACTTAACCTGTAATAATAAAGAAACAAGGAAATATAGGATGAGCTATTCTGTCCTGGATTCCTTAAACTTTACTCAGTCAGTATATACCGGTTACACACGAACGCAACAAAGGGTTGTTCATTGTGTCTTCATAGAAAATAAAAATTCTAAAGTGTAATCAATGAGCTTTCCTCGTTCCCTCCGACACAAGTTTCCCACTGCATCCAACATTCTGAGATTCTGAGGTTCTGAGGTTCAGTCCAAATTAAATGAAATTAAAAAATGTATAAATTCTCCATAACTGACAGGTCTGTAGGAAGGAGATGCTTCTTTCTAGCTCCTCTACATTCTCTACGCACTTGTTCTTCAACTTTGGTACGAAGGATAATTTAGACCAAAGAGATACACACACAAAAACATGAACAAGGTAAGCAACCTTCAGAGTAAGACTCATCATCTTCTCCTTCATCGTTCGTTCTTATGTATGACTCAAACCTAATTATTTATTGTGGGAATTCAATGCAACTGAAAAAACGAACAAGAGACAAGAGAGGTACATGAAATTGGTAGAATAAAAAGTGCCAGAGGTGAATATGGGATGCAAGATGAGTTTAAAATTACACCTATTTTTACAAATTAAAGAGCTTTAATATCTAATTGTTTTGAGCTTTCCTTCATACACAGTACACACACACACACTTACACTTTTATACATCACAAAATCCCATGGCAAAAACCAAACTGACATGCTGAAGTGATGCTGAGGAAAGATAGGCTGGCTGCTATTGTCAGAGAGAGATCGGAAAGAGCCCCAAGGGAATAAGACTTCAGTCGCCTACTAGACTTTTTCCATCCTTCCAGTCAGTCTCAAAGTCTCAAATCTCAAATCACTCAACGTAAAAGACTATAAAGCTTTTCACAATCTCTAAGGACTTCTGATGCTCCAAGCTGCAACAACGCTACAAAGAAGCTACTAACTTCACTAATAAAGATTACTTTGATGATGATAATGATGAGAGACTCATGCAGTCTCCTACACTCTTTCATACACGTCTACAAAATAAAATAGCAGTCCCTAGACTCATCCTCGACAAAAACAGTTCTTCGCGAGATTGATACTTCTGATTGCTTTGTTGTTCTCTCGAATTAGATTTATGTAGTTGAAAAAGTAGAAAAGTAAAAAAACAAGTCGTCTACTTTGTAGTACGTTGCTTCATTGCTTCTGCTTGAGATAGACAACAAATAAGTGTGAGTAAATTATTCATCGTCTGACTACTGATGAGGCTGACTCTTTTCACAGTGATACTCAATTGCATTCTTATCTGTAGCTTCAATTGCGTCAGTGCAAGTTTAAATTTATCTCTTGCATGTTTATGCACTTATGTAGAAATAAGGAGTATAAATCTCCCGAGTAAAACTTCTTCATCTTTGATCAACCAATTCTAATTTCTACTTAATCTCCCTGTTTAAAGGTCACCACCGGAACCATTTGATTAAATGACTGCTACTTCAGAGTCTTGAGTCTTGAGTGAGTACAGGTTTATGAAGTAACAACATGCGATATATTGTGAACACAGAACCGGAGCTACAAATCTATTTGACGAAAAATGAGATTTCGTGACTGATCTTTAAGAAGTAAGTGACTAACAGGTCATGTTCAATTGTCCAAGAAAGATTGAACCCGTATGTCTTTAAGTTTACAGTCAGTCAGTTAAATAAAAAAATTCGTTTCCCATCTCAGCATTTCTCCTATTCTGGCCTTCTTTAAAAGACTCTCTCATCATTGTAAATTATAATGGTCAAGACACGATCGAGTCACACGACCAAAGTGAACAACATGCAGGCAGCCATACACCATTCAACTCTAATCCCAACGACTGCCGACTCGTTCATCAAACTACTTTTGTGTGTGCATAGTTCACACTAAATTATTTCAAAGTCATAAGTCGAATCAACACATACCCTGTTGTAAAACTACCCACTTTCAACTTCCAACTTCTGCCTTTCTGCAGGTCGAAGTAATTCTAACCTTCCAGCAAAACAACTGAACTTATCTCCCTGCTGCTGTTATTATTACTTCCAAATTCCAAAAGATCCAAAAGTCCATTTGCCATTATACGTAAAAGTGATGAGAGAAAAGTAGCATATACATAATTTCCCAATGTGTAAATAGACACGTACATGATTTATAGAATGACAGTAGATGACTCAACATTTAAGTACAGAGGAAAGTCAGTGGACCGAGATAATGAAGCGTTCTCCTGTCTATCCACACAGTCAGTCATACTCCACACTTACCACAAAACCTTTTCTTCTCTAAACTTTCAAGCTCATTGGGGATTCTTATAACCTGAGTCATCTCCCATTGCACAAGTAAACTTAATGAGTTATGACTTTCCGAAGTGATTAAATATCTCAATTTACTTTTGCACAGGTTATACGGATGAAACCTTGAAGAGATCAGTTATGCTGGAAAGTGAGTAGGTATCCACCCACTGAGGTCAGGATTCGCTTGTTCTTGTATGCATACCTACTTTTACATTATATAAATCTCCCGTCATTTAAGGTGAACACACCATGCAGACGGGTACAGAGTACAGGTCCCAAGCTTAACACTTTTCTCTAAATGCCCAGAAAAACATCACCACTACTATTTGCCACTATAGAAGCTAACACACCAATCACCTCTAATAACTCCTTTTATGATTTAAGGCTCATCGAGATTACGCTTTATATAATAACCGCCTTATCAATTCGCGAGAAACTTATTGAAGTGAACAGAGGAACAGACAATTTCACTTAATCCGCAAGGATTCAACCATGTATTCTATCTACTCCCTACCTCTACCAAAAGCCAAAAGGTTCTGAACTACCCACGAACTACCAACGCAGCATCATACCCGGTTTCATGCGAAACGCTCTCATCATTCTTAGCCAGTCTCCCGATAATAAATCAATTCACCAGACCTAACCAACTTACCTATACAAAATGCATTGCTTGTTCCTTCCTCCTACTCAACCAGCAACTCATCGCATCGTCTGATAATCTCAGACACAAATATGAGGGTCGTACAGTTAGCCTTATACACGATACTCGATTAAGCCCTCACGAAAAGATTTCCCAGAAAATATTTATTAAAAATGTATTTACCTCACATTCCACCATCCTCCTCCGAGTTCATAAAATTCAATCAAAAGTTCTGGATTTTTTAATTACTTCAAACAGAAAAGTCAGTCAGGCTTGACTCAGCAGGAGATTCGTAGGAATTCGCTCTTCCCTCTTTGCTTCTCTGGCCTCTTCACAAAATAATCTCCAGCTTGCTCTTTTCCACTCAATTTTGCACTTTTAATTCTTCTTCATGAGACTTCACTTCCACTTGTTAAATATATTCATAGAAGCTTCAGCTTAAGCAGTAGCCTCCTCGTAGTCGTATGTTTATTATTCGTCCAATCCACGGGTAAATATTTACTATCCCTCGCCCACCACCCGTCTCTACTTCCTAATCTACTCTTCAACTACTCGCTGGAATGTCGATAAGTTAGTACACACACAGAATTATCATTCATAAACAGTCTTAATAAGTTTATTCACACTTGTCTAATTGAACGTTAAATCCTTCTCTGGTGATAGAAAGATAACTTTTGCATTCCACTACTCAACCACAATACAATTAATGATACACACACTTATTTCCACGAGTTAGTCTTTCGCAACTTTCACACAAATCTCCAGTTTAGTCTCACATGCTGAGGATGCTGACACAGTACAGCAAGTACAGCTACACATTCCGAGAGTCAGGAAAATGTATACAGAGCACATTCCAATCCCACCACTACTGCTTACTACTGCTAGCACACACACACATCAGATTATGTTACACACATTCTGCTGAGTTACGCAACATATGCGGTACAACTGTTTCCCATCGCAGAATGAGATCTGTATGGGATTCCACACTGTAACCTCCAATGTCAAGTCTCCTGCAGAAGAAGCTGCTGCTCCACAATCCCAGAAAAACTTCCGGTTACAGAATTATGGATAGATTTGTAGTTGTACAATTGCACAAATCCTTGTGACCTCCTGAAGAATTCCAGGAGATTTAACTGTCAATAATTCAGAGCTTCTAGAAACTCTACACTCTAGAGTTCCAGACTTCTGCAGTGTAGAAAACTTTTCTCCATAAGTTCTTCTCAAGTCTGGCCTTCTTAAAAGTCCTGATAACCCATAAGAGATACACAAGAGAGAGAGAGAGGCAAACACAGAGACCCAGGTGCACTAGTGCAACTCTCTATAGGCACACAAATAAGACCGGAGATTACTGAGTTTAAGTAAAGCAGAACACCCGGCTCTCCTGTTAAATATTGGGTGCAATAAAAACTGAGAGAAAGAATGCAACGGAGAGAGGCAGGAGGAGCAGAAGGGTCTTGTTATTGGGACTTGAGACTTTTGTGGAATGTCGGTTCGAACTTGGTATTTTGGTAAACTAGTAAACTACCTACAGCCTACGACTACACACAAGTAAATGCACGTTCCAAATATCCAAAGAGATTTCACGGAATCTCCCTAATATTTCTGTCACAAGCAATCAAACTTGAATAAAAAATCCCATGGGTCCACACTCACTCGTCCACAGAGAGAGTGACACAGTAAGGCTGAGAAGTTTGGTGTGTGCAAGTTTAAGTTTAAGGAGAGGAGACAGAGTGACTGTCAGCGTTGTTGTCTTAAGGAGAACTGTCCATGATGTGAATGTTATTTAGATGAAGTACATGTGTGTACATTTTTACGAGAATCTCATCCCTCTGCCTGTGAGTAATTCCATGTCTGTCTCTACTACGCTCAGATTTTAAGAAGAAGAAGACCAGCGAGGACTTGTTTCTCCTTATGTGTGTGTATATGTGTGTGTCTGTGTATGTAGTATAGTCTGATGGTGTGTAGCATCATGTAAAGTCCCACAAGATGAAGTTGCATGGACGAGAAAAAGGTAGTTAAAGTTTAAGTGAGGTTTGTTGAGTGGCAGTAGTAGTGAGTGTGCAGTAGTAAAAGATACTTCGGAAGAAGACTCAGATTGAGCATCCCTAAGACTGAAGGGATTTCAAGCTTTTTTATTTGGCTTTAGGCAACAAACGATGTATTCATGGTATTTTATTTTATACGTCTCTCTCCCTTTGCTTAACATTACTATTCCCACTCAACTACTCTCTGAAGGATGTTACATAAAGGCTGGGCACCACAACCAGCCGGGTACTCCAATACCAACATTAACATTACCAACAGCTTTCTCGCAGTACTTCATAATCCAATAGTTTAAGCAAACCTGGTCACATTCTCCCAGAGGTTTACTAGCCGCATTCAAAACGTAAACCTGGGCCATCATCACAGTCTACAGCCCTACGTGTAATTTAATATACGACTAACTTACATATAAATATAAGTGATCGCTCATCTTTCTTCCTCCTCAGTAGACTCGTAATAATCATAAGGGCAGCTTGTCTTCACTCACTCCGATGAGATGGTCCCTTCAGCCGTTCAGGTTCAGCCCACAATCACAGAACAACGGATACAGCAAAGAGACCTTACAGTTTCATAGCTCTCTACTATGCCAAGAATTTTAAAGAGATAAGGGAGGTTACTCTTCAGCCATTGGAATTATGGATTATCGTCTCGTTCTCAATTCGTTATAATTACTGGGCGAAATCCATTCGTATGATACGCATGCATTTATTGTGATAAGTAAAATCTACACACACTTATTGAGTCTATTTATTTATTCGACTGCTCTGCTCCTCAAACTCTCAAATGACTCGGAAGAATTCTTTTGAGTCACCTGGAATCGTTGACAGGAATGATGATAAGATATCTTCTGAAGTTCAAGTTTGAGAGTCTGCCCAGTAACCGAGTCTTTCCTCACTTTTTAAATGAACCAATCTCTCCAACGTAATTTGTATTCTTGCATGTAATTACTTGGGAGTTGGCTACTACCACGCTCAACAGCATCTTCCATTTATCTTCGTACGAAGATTCCACCTTGAATTACTAATGGGATGCAGACTAGTCCAAGATTTCTTAGATTTTGCACTAATGTATTTCAGTAATTATACTTCCAACACTTCCAAGGCAAAAGGATCAGATCTATCTATCACATTTTGTAATTAATAGAGCAGCATTTTAAAAGTGTAGACTTCAAATTTTTGAAATTCACAGAAGAAGAAGGAATCACCAGAAGGAAAAGTCATTCTGAAAATGGGGGACTTCTTCTTGGTCACATGTAAACTCACGTTATCTGTCATCTGAGAATTAATTTGAACCCTCCACAGATGAAAGGACACATCCCATGGGGTTCACATATAAATAAACTATGACACATTAAGAACATGGGAGATAATGAGAGAACAACTCGTACTACACACAACAAAGCATGTACGAGATAAAAATTCTCCAGGGAGGATTTCGTATTCTTCCCATGTAGTCTCATCTGCCATCCTCATCTTCTTCTATCCTACATAAACTTATACGAAGTTCCTTATACTTCGAAGGAGTACCCTTACACACCCTTCATTTCATTCTCCTTCAGTTGTCGGCGTGCCCTAAAAGTCATTATTACCGTTGTATGCGTGAAATCAAAGGAAGAACGAAGTCAAAATTGGAATGCACGCGTACAACGAAGAGACACTTATGAATATTTCGAGAGAAGGGAAATCAAAGGGAGGAGGAGGATACTTCGGAGAAGACCCTTTTTGATCTCAAGAATTTCCTTTCGCCCTGAGGCCCCTGAATTTGAATAATAACAAACGAAAGCAGGACCAGAATTACAATGAAGTCCAACTACGAATCAAAAGTACTGATTAGCCACTACACAAGCAACATGATGAGGATGATGATAGAGATTATCTCACCGATTGTATTAACATGTAAAATATTTTGTAAACTCATCTCAATTCATTTTGCTCACAGGATAAGGATATATGACGAAGATTGAATGTTACTCAAAACTCAAAAGTCAAAACTCAAACGCATTAAACACACGCAGAACACAAACTAAAGTTTACTTGTAAAATCAAGACAGCCTTGCTGAATTCTTAATTCACGTTACGTGCAACCAAATCTGTTGTTCGTCTTAAATCTTAAGGCCTCGTACACCACACAGCTTCTCCTTGATAAGACACATACTCGATGAAGGCAAGATGATCTGGAATTATTGTTACTTGTCAATTCATTCCTCTGCTTACATTCCTTCAAACAATTCTTTATCTGTGTAAACTACCTGCTACACTTGTGTACCAAACTACAGGAACGTCTGTAGCATTCGGAGAATGAGTTAAGCTCAGCGATCCTCCTGACACGATTCCCATTTGAGCAAAGAAAAGCTTCTGCTCATCAGCATCACTGAAAGGAACTTGAAGCATCAACGGTCCTCCGGAATCTGCCAACAAGTGATGATGTGGTTTGGTCAGCAAGGCTAAATTATGAACACTTAAGACTTAAGGGGTGGAGATCTTAAGTACCTCCATGAAAAGGATCCTTATATTCCTCGAAGGACTTCAAATTCCCAGCACAGATCACTTTGTCTGGGAACTGAAATCCCAACCCCTCAAGGGTAGTTTCGCAAACTTGATTCTCAACTACAGTTACTTGTAGCTCAAGCAAGGTCGAGGACAAGGAGTTAGGTGAATTCAGATTTGTATGACCCCAACCTTCAGCAACCAACAATAAATCATCATCGATCATTCAATTTTAAATTAATTACAATATTGCAAACACTTAATTAAATAACTTGCCTACGACTACTGCAAATTTCCCATTTAATCCAACCAGCATCTTCTTTTCGCCCAGACAAATCGGACGAATGTCTTTGACGTAATCAAAGTCGATATGATCTTCTAGCTCCAGTAGGGCAATGTCGCTTCTTAGCGAATTGTAAGCTTGTCCATCTATTTCCATTCTATTTTAAGTTTTAAGACTATATTTTAGGCAACTCTACTTTCAATTTCAAAATCAGAAAACATAATCAATTCGCTATTAACTTCTCTTGGGAAAAGTCGGGGTGACAAAAGACTTTCGTTACTTTCACCGGAACACCTTCTGTATCTGTTTTGTGCAAAAATCCAGCATGTCTTTTTAACCTTACGATTATGTCACTAGGATTAGCCACAGATTGGCAGTTCAGACCAGCGACACAATGTGCCTATATGACAAAAAGACTACTTATCACAGGAAATCCAGCGGTACCAATTGGCAAGTACAATTTTAGCATTATTAGCTTACAGCAGTCAGGATGAACTTGGAATTTATAACTGTTCCACCGCATCCTTGAGTTTGTTCCTTGTTCGGAGCAACCTTCTGCGTAATCAGCAGTTGAGCTTGCCATCCATATTTGTATGGCGAAGCCTCCGTCCCCCCAACAATCCTCGCGTTTGCTCCTGACCTTGTCAGTAGTCCACATTCTACAAAACCAATGTCATTTGTGATTGGATATTCCTGAGAAATTTAGGAATCTTTTCATACTGCATGACGTGGAGATTTTTCGCAAAGGTGGATTCTCAGACGGTCTATCCCAACAGTAATTCGTTGTATTCGGTTCAAGAGATTTAGCCACAGCAGCTTTCTCTACTTTTTCCAGTCCAACATTGGAACGACGATATTTACACCAACGTGCTTTCACACGTTCAGACTGTGTGTTAATGAAGTGCTGTACGCCTGCAGTTCATTTACGCTGTCCTTAAATTACCTATTTTGAATCTAGATAGATGCTTCTCGTGATCTGTATTGTTTACCATTCGAAACCAAATTCGTGATGACATCATAGACACTACAGTATTGAAATTTGTCTTCTTCCATTCGAACTGACTTGTACGAAGCAACTCCAACTTGAGCCACTAGACCAGACTTTAACACTCCCATCACTGGACTTCCATAAGGCCCAAAACTACCCTGGACATCATTTTGATTTTACAATCTCTTAAAACGAAGTAACAAACCATGAAAAAACATTCACAGGACTTACGCTATTCTCATTTCGATAACAATTCATCCTGTCAGACTTCGTTTCACAGTCCTCACCAGAAAATATAATCCCTGGTTGCTTACTGAACTCCGCTATAAACTCTGATTGATTTGATTCTCCTTGTTTCTGTACAAACCTGATACCCACAGCCTTTGAATTTACAATATCTCCACTCTTTGAAACCGACGAAAACAAGCAGACTGTGTGCATTGCATCGCTTCCTTCCAATTGCAACCTACTTTGGAGACGTATAAGGCAGACATCGTAGTCTACTGTACTGCAATAGAATCATAATGAATCGGTTAACTCTACGACCACATTACAGAGATAAGAATTGATTAGTAATTTAAACAACTCTTACTCGGTCAAAATCATCGAAGGAAATGCATAAGGATGGCACACAATGGAATGCACTTTGAGTATCACTCCCTGAGATAACGGGTAGTTTTGTGTCACCCTTGAGTACACAGTTATCCTTGAGTGGTCCATCTCCTTTCTCCGGAGAACGTGGTCCACCACATTTAACTCTTTCTTCTCAATCACACAACTCATCGTTGTCAAAATAAGTAAGTCGTTTATAACAGATCCTCCGCAGTACTTGGGATCTTCACTCCGATCCTCTGACATCATTTTGATGACCACAAACTCCGTAAACCCATCCAAAGAATCATTCCGTCCTCCGCATTCTGCCGATAAAAAGGTTACTTCATTCTTAAATCTGTCACAAGAGATTATACGAGAAAGATGTACATTTACTTTTCCTTGCGTACCACAACTCAGAAACTTTCTCTTCGCGACGTCATCAGTAAGAAACTCATCTTCAAATGCGTCCGGAACATACGTCAGTCCTGTGTAGGTTCAGATATACAAAAAGAACCACTTCAATTTCAAATTCAACATTATTGAAGTACGCGTAGCTCAGACTTTTATCTAAAAATCATGTCAAGTACCTTTGCAGGACACAAACATTTGAATAAGAACAATCAATTGTAATAAAACTGCATTCAAATAACTCATTGAGCAAACAGTTGTTTTTTTATTTCACACCCAGCATTGTATTCTTTAGCATGTAACGGATAATCTTCAGCCTTATATTTATGAAATCTCAAAAAACAATAAATAACAATATTTATTTTTAATATCCTGCAACCTGTCACCTTCAGTTCTCATGACATTGTACTAAAAGAGGATGTGCAGCAGCAAATGTGCTAATGATTCTGATTTCCGTCTTTGAAAGAAGCCCACCATCAACCGTGTGTCCTTGTTCCAATAATCACTCCTCGCCTCTCTCACAAGATCAAAATGGATCATCACGGTTTCCACACAGTTCTTTTGCCCGAAGGACGACGAATTTTGTAAAGCGTAACTTTAAAAGATATGCAAATAATGATGTATGTAACTCATGTAACTTAAATTGCAGCAACAAGTCCCGTGAACTCATTCCCTGCTCTCCGCCTTCAGACCTTGATCCTCGAACTCATCTCAACGGCCCGTTTATTTCCACCCGAAAAGTTCAGAAGCATCAAGAACTCGCTAGGCTGCAGTCGCTCGAGGTAATTAATGATGTGACCCAGTTCTTTTGTTCTGCCTGCATTGAACTTATCCCTTCTAATGTGCATAATGTATTGAGAACACTTCCGGTTCAGAAATAAAGTAATAATGTTTTAATACTTCAAAGGAACGCCGTGCAAAGCTGAGGCAACTGATCCAAGCTGACCGTCAAAAATGGATGTGTGAGCTTTCCAAAATAGGATTGACTTTGTACACAGATACTCTTCTGTAAGTTCCTGAATCCCCACCGAGAGAGCCTCATCTGCATTGACTGCATTTCTGCTTCTGCTAAACAAATTGAATCATCAAACATCCCAACTTCACCAGAACAGAACAATGACTGACAAGCAAACTAGCAAACAAGCATCAATTTACAAGGCACAATGGTTTGTTACAACTTACAAGTTCACTCGCAAACTTCGTATTTACTTTCCTCTCGTCACGTATTATTAATTAATGAAGAATGAAATTGATTAAAAGCAGGAAATAAAACTTTGTGTGCACATCAATGTTCTCCATTACCCACCCACTCGAGTTTACTGCTGCATGTAAAAATGTAAATCATATACTACCGGATGCCTCACAACTATTAGCCTAAATGTAACTTCGCATAAATGTCACACACACCGCTTGTCACGTAATGTCAATCACTGACAGGTCATGGCGAAACTTATTGTGTACCCTGTGATTCATATTTTTATGATGGCCAAGATGAATGCAATCACCACGAAATCAGATTTGTCGATTCATCACCTCTTTGTCTTTGCTGTCAGAAATGATCTGAAATTGACACCCAACAAGCTCAATTAAGATAAGCAAGTCAAACATTATAATACTCTTCGACCAAAACACAGTCATCATGTGTCTGTGTCGACACATGCTGCAATAACAATCCATCCAGGTCTCCAGTTGTTCTCAAGGATGTCCAATCCTCCATCTTCATTTTTCATAGCGCATCAAACCTCAACTATGCATCGCTACTAATATACGTGTCACTAATTGCTGTTATTCTGGAAAAATCCCCGAGTGCAAAATATTTAACCTTTTTTGCAGTTTCAGACAGGACATGTTACGATAAGCCAGCAGTCACCAGGTTTTTTGTCGGATGCGCAAACAGCTTCAAAGTTTATTCGTTTTTATGACTGACAGTTAATGTCAATTTGTTATTGAACTAAAAGGGCAAAGATTAAGCTCTCCAGAGAGAGAGGGATGTCAGCTGCAAATGGTATTTCCTCGTACAACGGTGAAATCAATGATGAACAGGCAGTGTAAACTTAATGTATAATTAAGCACTGATTATTTATGATTAAGCAATTATTGGTTTACATATTTACTTACAACCTTCCCTAACCACCCAAACCTTTTAGTTCTTCGTCGACTTTGTCTCAGAACGAACCACAACACCAAAAAGCTTTCACAATGAAAGCCCAGTCGATAATTCTCTCAGTTTGTGCGATTGCACTGTTTTCTGGAAACGGAGCTTTTGCGAAAAAAATCCACACTTTCCATTATCACTACGATCCCCTTGCAGATCCCTGTGGAGGTGTAATTTGTAATTCAGACCAATTTTGTAACACAGAAGTTCCAGAGCGTCCAGTTTGCAAGAACAAATTCAACCTCGGTGAAGACTGTGCTGCTGAGGGACAATGCAACACTACCAACTCAGAATGTCTGGGAGATCCAACGCCCAATAAATGCCAATGCATTCCTCAGTTCGTTGAGATTCAAGCTGCCTGTGTTCCTTCGTGTCAAGACAGCAACGGATGTCAGACGGACTACTACTGTCATGGAACACTCGCAGGTTGTGTGCCCAAAGTAAATCTCAACAGCAACTGTGATGAAACAGGAGGACCTTCTCAATGCAAAACAGAAAATGCAGAGTGTCTTAAAACAGGTGAAAATGCCACATGTACCTGTAGTGCAGATTTCGTAGAGAAGAATGGCGCTTGCATCCCAAAATGCAGTGATTCCTCTTGCTCTGCAACTGAATTCTGTGAAGGCTCAGGACTGTGCAAACCAAAGAAGCCCTTGGGACAAACCTGCACTGATTCCAAAGAATGTCTTCCTCAAAACTCAGCTTGCAATGAAGACATTTGTGCATGTGAATCTGACGCTTACATTCCCATCTTCGGTTCCTGCCTTGTCGACTGCAAAAAGGACCCTGCTGCCTGTGACGCCACAACTGAATACTGCAGCTCTAAGAGCAGCGTTTGCACCTGGAAAGCCAATTTGCACGAAGGATGCACAGAAGCAACCAGCGAAGAAGTCAGCTCCTGTTCAACTGAAGATGCTGTCTGCACTCCAGGATCAAATCCCGAGTCCTCTACTTGTGAATGCGGACCGAATTTCACAGAATCAGATTCCATCTGCATTGCAGTCTGCACCGTTGACCAAGACTGCACCGAAGACAACAACTTCTGCAACACAGACAATGGGCAATGTGAGACGAAGCGAGAACTAGGCCAGTCTTGTTCAGCCACCATCAAATGCTCAGATGACTTCCAGTGTCCTGCCAGTGGAAACCAAGTCTGCTCATGCAAAGACGGTTTTGTCGAGTCAACCGTTGGAGGAGTTCGAACTTGCATCGCCAAATGCAAAGTAAACGCCGATTGCTCCGGAGACGGACAATTCTGCAGCACAACCTCAGGACTCTGCACTCCCCAACTCGGTCTAAACGGACTTTGCAAATTATCCGATGTGAATGAAGAAACCAACCCATGTGGAACCCCTTTTGCTACCTGCCAAGGAGACGACACCGAAGCGTACTGCTTGTGTGACTCTGAATACGTCGCAAACGGAGCTTCCTGTATTGCCAAATGCAAAGTCAACACTGACTGCGCTTCCAACCAGACGTTTTGTCATACTCCCTCCGGAGTCTGTGAATCCAAAGTACCGTCCTTAGGAGGAACGTGTTTCCCACCCGCTGACGGAACAGAACAATGTCTCATCGCCAATTCCGACTGCACTCCAGAAGGAAACGGTCAAACCTGCCAATGCGTTTCAGGCTTCAAGCCACGCGACGGGCGTTGTGACATCACCTGCACCGAAAGCGCACAATGCTCAGCAAACGAATACTGCGACCACGCGAATTCCGAATTCTGCATGACCAAAGTTGGACTCAACGAGCCATGCACGTACGAAGACCAATGCTCCAAGTCAGACTCAGTCTGCACGGGAGAGGAAGATAACAAGCAATGTAAGTGCAAAACAGACTATGTCGATGTATCCGGAGCTTGTAGACCAGATTGCAGGGCCCTGAGCAACTGCAGTCCTCTCCAATTCTGCAATCAGGGAGATGGCCAATGTCGAAACAAAGCTGGACTAAACGGACGATGCGAAGAAGATGAACAATGTCTCTACAGTGAAGAAAGCACCGTCTGCTTGTCCAACAGTTGCAGATGCAAGACCGACGACTACTATGAAGAGGCAAGTATGTGCTTCCTCAAATGCACGAAGACCACAGGTTGCAACTTCACGGAACAATTCTGCAACTCACTCAGTTTCAAATGTGACCCTAAAGCAGATCTGCATGGGATGTGTACTGAGGAAGGAGAAGAACAATGTACTGCTTTAGCCACTTGTGAGCCAGAAACCACTGGAAAACTCAAATGCAATTGTCTCGACGTGGCTGTAGCCAGCATTGACAACAAGAAGTGCCTCAGGGTAAGAATAGGTTAAAGTACTCATTCATCATTAACATGTGACCTCCAACTTATAAATAACTATCTACGGTATTTGCTTTGGCTTCAGCTTGCCTCACTTATCGGAGATGAATGCAAGGAACCTCAACAATGTGTCGCGATTACTGATGGCACGTGTGTGACGGAAACCCAGGAATGTGGCTGCAACGAGGATTCCACGGGAAGTTCCTCTGGAAAGAAATGTCTCAAGGTCAATAATAATAATATTAATAGGTCATCATTTATCATCGCCCTGTAAATATTCTCCTAATTATATTTCAAAAAAATTCACACCCCCCAGCTTGCCACAGCAATTGGAGATACATGCGAAGAACCCCAACAATGCAGCGGTCCAGCTTTAGTAGGAAACCCAGGGGAACTTATAACGAACACAACACAATGCGCTACGGGAGTATGTGACTGTTCCTCCACAGCTATTAAATCTGACGGGAAATGCTACCTCGAAAAATACATTGGATATTCTTGCGTCGAAGACAAGGAGTGCAGCGTCGCAATTACTGATGGCAAATGTAATACGGAAAGCAAGGAATGTGGCTGTAATGAGGATTCAACGGGAAGTTCCTCTGGAAAGAAATGTCT
>JAQGAD010001369.1:0-20280 GCA_034696625.1 Isotomurus palustris | reverse complement strand
TGTGATGCAGAAAAAGTGAAAATAGTGTTTTATTTGGTACTATAATCTATAATCCTATTGCCTAGTACAACGTCCAGCATTTAAAATTATTATCATAAAGGAAGCTCGTCAGGTCTGTGGAATCAAAACCAAGGTCCATATGGGCCTGGCGGTGGGGGTGGTGGATAGATCGGATAGAATGGGGGAGGAGGTGGAGGTGGGTAGTCGTAGTAGTTGTCGTAAAAGAGAGTAAAGGGCCAGAAAGTCCTTCCTCGTTGAGCATCGCCTCCAGGAGCGTCGCTTCTAAGCGATAAACTGCTTCTTGCACCGTAGGGAGAGTAAGGAGCGTTACTCTCAGCGCCTGCAAAGAATATTGGGTGCTTTAGTGTTCCTTGCGTTCATGAAACAATTTAAAGTAAATGTAAATCTAGTTACCTCGAGGTTGGAGATAAGTACGGTAAGCTGGATATGGAGTTTGATGCAAACTGCTTGGGTACGATCGATAAGATGCATGTTTCCCAAGAAAACTTCGTCCTGACATTCCACCTGCTGATGGTGACCTAGTCCTTTTTCTTGTCTGCTTCTGCAATTCATTAGCATCCACGGCAGCTTTGTTTTCGTCATTATGATCGACTGGGCAAGCTTCTAATACAGATTCCGGTAATTTCACTTCCTTGTGAGGCTTAGTAGATTGGGCCTCGTCAATTTTTACCAATTTCAGCACTTCGCCTATTTATATAATAATGACTTCATCCTTGATAACAGTTATCACAAATCTCTCATTCTGCGATTACCTTTATCATTTTTCCATAGAGGTTCTATTTGCTCTCCGAATTCGTCAGTTTCATCTACCCGCTGGAGTGTCACGGTTTGGGTAGAAATAACAGCATCCTTTGTAGAGTTATTGCTTTCTTCGTGAGTCTTTTCATCAACAATCAATACCCTTGAGGATCGACCATCTACATAATAAGTCAACAATTCATGTTAAACTTAATATACCTGGAGGCTTTCATTCCAACTAATAAACTTACCCAAAAATTTTGGAATACCAGCCGAAGCCAATGAAATTAGTGCAAATACACAACAAAAAACCACAAGAAAAACCTTCATTTCGGAGATTTTCTTTCTCCTTTAAATGAGTATTAATTATGCAAGACTCAGTTTCAAACTGCAATATGTGAACTGCATGCAAATGTCTTTTATACCTTCTCCTAGTTCTCCTAGCCTAATTCTGAAGTACATCGGTTGTCGGTCATCAGATCACTCATCATACATTCACCCTAAAAACACGTCAGAACTTTTCCACGTAATATTTTTCATTTCATCCTTTGTTGTACACTTCCTCGGCCTAATTTCAAGTTCAAGGTATGTTGCTGGCCTAGTAGAGACTCTTTTCTCTTTCCTCAGCCGAGGATGTGAAGGGATTCCAGGGCTAAAGCCAACAAGTGATCAAGACCAAGGTCACCTCACACACCTGGAAGCAATACTCCAAAAGCAAACCACCGTTAATCCCTAGCCAGCATCCCATCATCACATTTTTCGGGGGTTATAGATCCTGATTTCATTTAACCTTCACCTTGAAATCAAAATCACAAAATCTCGAGCAAGAGACAATAGGAGCAAGGCCACAGACTACTCAGGCACACACCCAGTCTGCAATTCCAGACTTCAGAATCTCACACCAAATATGGACAACAACCGTTCAATACCTCTCAGCGTGCCCTCCTAACTTCTTTAACCGCGGGAACTACCCGATTCGAATTCCTATAAGAAAGACCACATTATAATATTCGCATAACAAAACATCAACACGACACGCAATGCAGTGCAGCTTCAGCTAAAAAATCGCGAAGCTAGTGCATAATCGCGAATAAAGTCATCCAGTGAATCTGCATCTCTGTGCTGGCTTCGCACTTTTCGCTCGTCTTGCGTGCTCATCTCTTTCTTCTAAAACTCCGTCGTGTTTTTTAGAGATCAACTTCGTCTAATAACTTCTAATAATAACTTCGGATCTTAGGAGTCAGACAGTTAGAGAAGGAGTGAGGGAGTTTGAACCACCCAGTCTTCCTCGTGCTCCTTGTCTGGCCACACGTCCTCCTGACATTTATCGGCACCTTCATTACTCTTCAACACGGCGTGCTCACCATCCCCTCTGGCCCTTATCCTTCGACAATTTCGCCATTACCTGATAATTCTAAACCTGGAAAGACTGGAAACACTCACTTCCTCGTGTTCTCTCTCATCTAGTCATTTAACGCGTAAGTTTGGGTTTGATTGATTAAGTGTGTTTATTATTTTTATGTGCGAAGTAAGCAATATTTTAACGAGTTTTATCTCAAAGTCGACATGGGTCTTTGACTTTAGTGAGGAATTATGGAGGCTTCTGGTAGGGCTAAAAAGATTTTGTTCAGCGAAGCAGTAAATTATTAAAAATAAACCACACCATCAGCATAATGATTAGATAAGAAGTGGCTTGAAGATGGATGATGATCTAAGTTCGATGTCTTGGCTTCTTAAGTAGGTAGGACGCAGGAATTAGATGCCCTAAGGTCAAGGCTGTTATCATGATGTCTTTCATTGCACGTCAAGCTTATCATGATTTATATGACGACTAATTACATTGTATGTACGCAGGCAGTAGCAGCAGAAGGCAGTGTGAAGCTTTCGAGTCTCAGATTCATTCTATTTCTGGAACGTCTGGAGTCAAAGGAGGAAGTGAAGAAACTTATTTGATGTGTGAAGATTTGTAAAGTATTATCTAAGTGACAGGTGAGCAGTTGAGTCCAATCAAGCGATGGCAGAATCGTTAGTAAGTGCGATGAAGGGGGGTTTAGTAATTGGTGTTGGAGGGAGTGGGGAAAGGTCAGGGAGCAAGAAAGTGGGAAAAGTCTTTATTCCCAAAAACCCTGTGTCGGCTCCTGCAACAAGTTCATCTAGAAAGACACCAAGCTCCGCTAGTTCTGACGAGAGGTTCGTCGAGTTAACTCATTGGTTTCTGTTTGGTTCGTTAATTTTTATGGGTGTTTTGTAGCTGGAATTCGCCTGTTTTGTTATGCGTTTGATTTTGTTCCTAGAATCGAGTCAGTTTGTTTACTTTACGATTGTCCAACTATTAACCGTTTTGAAATGTTTACAGTCATTATTATTATGATAATGAGTTATAGTTTGCAGAGAAATGTGTCAGTTTATGCTTGTAAATCGTGGAGTAATTAAATGGTGAGCGTGAGCCTTCTTTCTCTCAGGATTTACTAAACGAATACATCAAATAAACTGATAAGCAGTTGTTAGTCAGCATTCAGCATGTTGTGTTCTGGCTGGTCACGTAGAAGAAATACGCTTGGGTTGAGGGTGAAGTGCTTGAGGGATGTGAAGTACGCGAATCAATTTACATTATTTATCACCAAATTAACGTGAGAATTTTTGGCTAATGTTTGTGTTTAGCAGCGACGTGTATGAAAAAGGGTTCTCTCTTCAGAAGATGAGTACCAGTGCTGGTGCGGGGACTGGACCTGGAGGAGGCTCATTAGTTTCAGATGAGCTTACTGACGATGGAGGAATAATTCCTCCAATTGACAGCGATTCGCAGTCAGTAGAAAACGAGTTAATCTACACGGAAGAGGAAGACAATGGCTTATTAGAAAATAACATTGAAGAAGCTTCTGGGGAAGAAGAACATTCTTCTGAGAGCAGTGTTAGTAATACTGGAATCAAGAAGAAATTGAGACATCCAAGTGGACAGGGCGAACAGCTCGAGATAGATGCAAATGGAACGGTTACGGTTAGTAGAAGAAGGCAACGTACGGTTTCCTCCAGTGGAGGACTTCTTGGGTCCACAAGAAGGAGGGAACCGATCCTACGTACACTTACCAGGACAATTTACACTGCCGGTAAGATTCGCAATATTTTGAACATTTTCTTCTCAAAATATGTTTTAAAAGTAAAACATGTCAACATGTGTAACTGTTGCAGGACGACCTCCTTGGTATGACACTGCCGGCCAGCACATCGAACCGTGCGTGATCGGTAATTGTTATAAAGTGTAGAGTTTGACTCTTTGACTATTTGTTTGAGTTTTGATAATTTTATGTTCCAAATGATTTTATTTATAGGAATCTGTGGTGGCTCAGCATCTGGCAAGACAACTGTTGCAGACAAAATTATTTCGGAATTGAATATTCCGTGGGTTACAAGATTGTCTATGGATTGTTTTTATAAGGTAAGCTGCTGCAGTCGTCAGTCGTCAGCGTTGCGTTTTGCTTAAAGAGTTTATTGACAGTTTGCTAAGTTCTTAATGGAAAGTATTTTAAAAACAAAGTGTTTGTGTTTTCTATTTTTTTAAAATCTGTATTTGCGTTTACAGGTGCTAAACGACAAGCAGCATCACCTGGCTTCTAAAAACGAGTACAATTTTGATCACCCAGACGCATTTGACTTCCCACTGCTTTGCGAGACATTGCAACGGTTAAGGGAAGGCAAAAAAGTTGAAGTTCCTGCCTACAATTTCGTAACGCACCGCAGAGAGAGCAATTGCAAAACGATGTATGGAGCAAATGTCATTATCTTTGAGGGCATATTTACTTTCTATGATCCGGACGTTTTAAAAGTACGTCAAATCTGGCTTTTGATCTAATTACTGTTTTGAATTAATATTCTTTTGTTTTCGATTAGCTGCTCGACATCAAAGTTTTTGTGGACACTGATGCTGACACAAGACTTGCGCGACGATTGCGCAGGGATATTAGTGAACGGGGTCGGGATCTTTCGGGGGTCCTTCTGCAGTACCAGCGATTCGTTAAACCCAGCTTTGATTCCTACATCGCACCACAGGCACGAGCGAGCTAAGAAATATTTACTTGCTAATCTGCAGGGCTAGTGTGTGAACGTGTTTTTTTACTGTCAATATCTTTTGCAGATGGCTCATGCTGACATCATTGTTCCCAGAGGAGGCGACAATGATGTTGCTATTAACCTAATCGTCCAGCATGTTCACAGTGAACTGCATGCCCGTGAGCTAAAAGTCAGGGACAAATTGGTTGAAGGATGGCAAAAGGATATTCAAGAATCCGCCTATCCAATGCCAGAGTCTCTGTATGTTCTGCCATCCACAAGACAGGTCAGTGATTTCGTTAAATTGAAGTGTCATTAATTTTTCGATGCGATCGAAAATGAATGAGATTGTATAAATGAATCTTTTGCTTTTTAGATTTTGGGGCTTCACACTCTAATTCGATCTGCTGACACCCCGAGAGATGAATTTATTTTTTATTCCAAAAGGCTGATTCGATTATTGATCGAGTATTCGTTGAGTTTGCTCTCATTCAAGGTATCCAACTTACCAAACTTCGTAAATCATGCGGGAAGTTGTGGAAATTGTTTGGTATTGCATTGTGATCGTGTTTATTAGGACGTTATCGTTGAAACTCCTCAAAGCATTCAGTATAAAGGTAAACGCGCTATGTCGAGAAAGATATGTGGAGTTTCCATTCTTCGGGCTGGGGAGGTGAGTGTTCCGCTGTTAGCAGTTAGCAATAGAGTTTGATAATGTTTCTATATTTATTAATGTAATGTTTCTTATACGATTTCTCTGTTATAGACAATGGAACAAGCACTGAACGACGTTCTTAAAGAAATCAGAATCGGAAAAATACTGATTCAGACTAACAAGGGCACTGGAGAACCTGAGGTAGCATTAAAGTTGAAATTACTATCTTAGAATATAAATGTCCATGCTCATAGTTTTTTCCTGTCACTTGACAGTTGTATTATCTTCGCTTACCCCGCGATATCGCAGACTACATAGTAATTCTAATGGATGCAACTGTAGCTACAGGAGCAGCGGCTATGATGGCCATTCGAATCTTATTAGATCACGACGTACCAGAGCAGAACATAATGCTCTTATCCTTGCTCATGGCACAGTCGGGTAATTTAGATTTGATTAACAACTCGTAGGGTAAAACTCCAGATTCTAACTTGTTTTTTATATTATCAGGCGTACATTCAATCGCCTACGCTTTCCCACGCGTGAAAATTGTGACGACAGCAATTGACCCAGAAATCAACTCATCGTTCCACGTCATGCCAGGAATCGGAAATTTTGGTGACCGCTACTTTGGTACTGAACCGTGTAGCGATGACGAGTATTTTATCGACTAGTATATATTATCTCGAATCCGTCTATTGGTGTGATCTATATTGTTCCATCAACATTGAATTACAGCAACTACAAAGCTACTTGTTTTTCACGACTCCAACTTGTTTAATTTTTCCACATTTAAGTCATTCTGTTATTACGGTTACTTAACGAACCAACATTCATTAATTTCTTTTCTTCCGCTTGAAATGATCGATGCATTCATCTTCAAATCATTCGACTTTTATCATGAGCGAATCGTTTAAAGGCAAGTCTCATTTGGTTATCGAGTTTTAAACCTACAAGAAAACACAAACATATTCTATCATACACTACACAACAATCCTAAAGTTCGTTTTACTGTTTCTTAGAATATAAATATGTAAATGTAAATTACTTTTAAGCAAACTGATTGAATAGTCATTTATGACCAATCTTGTCATGAAAGAAACTGATGATAGCAATTCATTGTTGTTTGTATAAGAAGAATTCAGTTATGAGAAAGTAGTGTGTTAAACTACACCTGTTAAAGATGAAACATGAAAAGAACTGGAAGGATAGAATTTAATAAAAATGAATGTCGTATACAATTATAACGCAAGTACACTGTGCATTATGTTTCTTGCGACGTGTAAATTATTGCGAATTGCGGAAATACTGCAAAAAATGCAGATTTGCATGACGTGAGACATGATGCAAATCTTGCGTAGGATTACACATTCGGGGCAAAGTGATATTTCCGACATCTGCGCTTGCAGACTTGGGAAGGAATACTGAAACCCGCATAATGAACTCTGCTGTGGCTGTAAGGAATGAGTAGGGATTCGAGCCGGTGTGATTGGTGGTGGTATCTCTCAAATGCGATTGTTAACGGGACACGTTGGTAGGGTTGTTCTTAGTAGTGTTTCTCTATTCCTTCCTTCATCGACAGCTGTTCTTCCGTCGAAGTCCAATTTCCACATTGCCGCACCCCTTCGAACGGAGCCGAAAGTTAAGAAGGGACTTCCTGCCAATTGGGGATCAAAGAAGAAGGCCCAACGTCCTCCGACTGCTGCACGTGTATTCATGGCTGACGCTGAAGTTATCCTCGCCCCTCTCCGGGCCTCCGTCAAAGAACAGGTTAGTTCACTTCTTTACGACATTTATTGACACTGGGTTGAATAAAGTATTATTTAAAATTCTGTTGGTTTGATTTATAGGGAGATTTGGTACGGACACTAAAGGCAAATGGCGAGAGTGAGATTGAAGTGAAGAAAGCAGTGGTGGAGCTTAAAGCTCGGAAGAAGTTGCTGGAAGATAGGGAACTGGAGTTGACGCAGAAAGATGACGGATTTGATCGCGTCAAGATGGAAGATCTTCTTAAACGACGGTTCTTTTACGACCAGTCTTTTGCAATTTATGGGGGCGTGACGGGTCAGTATGACTTTGGACCTATGGGGTGTGCAACGAAGGCCAATTTGTTGAACTTCTGGAGACAGTTTTTCGTGCTGGAAGAAGGGATGTTGGAGGTGGATTGTTCTATTCTTACTCCGGAACCTGTGCTTAAAGCGTCAGGGCACGTTGACAGGTTCGCTGATCTCATGGTGAAGGATGCCAAGACTGGAGAATGCTTCCGGTTAGATCATCTCATTAAGGCGTCACTGGAGAAAATTGATAAGGAGAAGGGGACAACTAAAGAGACAAAAGGTATGAAGAAAGTGATTTGGTTGTCTGAGCATTAAAACCTGAATTCGAAAATCTTGATTTTATCTTTTGATATTATTTTAGATCGAATCGCTACGGTGTTGGCTCAGTTGGATGGATTTTCGAAAGATCAGATGGAGGGACTCATGAAGGAGTTCAACGTGGTTAGTCCAATCACTGGCAACCCGTTGAGTCCTCCGATGGAGTTTAACTTGATGTTCTCCACGTTGATTGGACCTTCGGGGTTGGTGAAGGGATTCTTGAGACCGGAAACAGCACAGGGAATTTTCGTTAATTTTAAGAGGCTGCTAGAATTTTCGCAAGGAAAACTCCCTTTTGCTGCAGCCCAAATCGGAAATTCATTTAGAAATGAAATTTCACCGAGATCGGGCCTTTTGAGAGTCAGAGAGTTCACTATGGGTGAAATCGAACATTTCTGCGATCCTACTAACCTAGATCATCCTAGATTTGCAAGTGTGAAGGACACACTTATGACGCTTTACTCTGCGTGCGATCAAATGGACGGCAAGAAATCCGGACAGATAACTATTGGAGAGGCAGTTAGCTCTGTAAGCCACTGCGAGTTCAATTTTATATGACAAAATCATCCAGTGTCTAACAATTTAAACTTGACTCGAATTGATTTTTTGTCCTAGAAATTGGTAGCAAATGAAACTCTTGGATACTTCTTGGTCAGAATCCAAACCTTCCTAACGAAAGTTGGAGTAAACCCTGAAAAGCTGCGATTCCGTCAGCATCTTGCTAATGAAATGGCCCATTACGCGAGAGATTGCTGGGATGCGGAAATTTTGACTTCTTATGGATGGGTGGAATGTGTAGGATGTGCCGATAGATCTGCATACGATTTACGTCAGCATACCAAAGCTACTGGAGTCAGGCTTGTGGCAGAAAGAAGACTACCAGCACCTAAGAAAGTTGAACAGTTGCAAGCCAACCTCAATAAGGCTACAATTGGTAAAACATTCAAGCAAAATGCAAAGGCAATTGCGGAATATTTTGCCAACGCTGGTGAAGAGGAATTGCAGGACATCGCTACAAAACTCGAAGCAAATGGAGAAGTTGAAGTAAATGTGAATAACAGCAACTTCAAAATCACTCCCAATGAGTTATCCATTGCGAAAATAGAGAAGACTTTGTACGTAGAGGAGTTTGTGCCCAATGTGATCGAACCCAGTTTCGGAATAGGCCGAATTCTCTACTCCATATTCGAACATAATTTCAAATCTCGACCTGATGATGCGCAACGAACAGTAAGATTTCATTTGTGGAATTTAAAAGATTCCTGAAAGCAAACTCATCAAAAAATTGTTTGATTTCAGTACTTATCTCTCCCTCCATTAATTGCGCCTGTCAAATGTTCCGTTCTTCCATTGAGCAACAAGGCCGACCTACTCACCAGAGTTGCTGAAGTTGTCCAGGAGCTCAGAAAGAATGAAGTATCTGTTAAAGTTGACGACTCAAGTGGATCTATTGGCCGAAGATATGCAAGAACAGATGAAATTGCTATACCTTTCGGAATTACTATCGATTTTGAAACTTTGAATTCTTCAACTGTTACTCTACGAGAAAGAGACAGTACACTTCAAGTTCGACTTCCGGTAATTAACGTTCTTTAGTTTTATTGTTCAAATTGCGCATTATTGAGCCCGAAGTTGTAATTCTAAAAATGTTTTCTACATTCCAGATCGATAAAGTCGGAGCAACTCTACGAGATCTTTCATCAGGATCTTTAAAATGGGAGACAGTAATGGAAACCTTCCCCAAGTTCGAGTCTCAAGGAGATGACAAGTAATTTCTGTCAGCACGACTGTTTGATTACCAAATAAAATGTTCCCTTTGATAATGCTACATACGCCTATGTCATTCGATTTATTTCGTTATTTATTTATTGGAAATTTACTGGTGAAAGTTTTTAGTTTCTGGTTGTTGGCAAACCATTTGATAACGATCTTTACTCAAACTAACTGCGCAATGCATCAAATTCAGCGTTATTGTAATAGGTATAATTAAATTATAAATACTTTTCCAATTTCAAATATTTCAAAAAATAAACCGTAAAAAATGAAAAACGATGGTGCGATGCGATCTTTGACTTCCAACATTTATTTTACATAATACTAGTAATAAAGAATTGAAGCCCTGTGAGCACTACCAAGTTCTATTAAAGCAGTCATTTGATTGGTACGCTAACAACGCTACATTTTTTTCGCCTGCACTACTTAGCTCAACCAAATAAAACAAAACTTAATGCAACTTTTCGTAGAAAATTCCCTATCAAGTACCTCTATGATTTACACTAAAATATGACACAAACTCGACTTAATGCGTACTGATTGCAACAACTTTAGGGTTATAGAAAGTGGGACAAACATGGATGGAATGGATGGTCTCCATATTCGTAACATTAGCAATAGTGATCATAGTACATAACAATTCATTAAATAATGGAAACAATTCCACAAATAGTTTCAGGTACATTCAAACTAAAAATACGACAAGTAGGCTCACGATCTGAACAATCTAGTGGACTACAGATGCTAAGGGTTAAAAACGAATTCAATTGAAAAAGAGGAGTAAAGGTTATAAATTGGTAGTTTGCATTTTAATTAGATTAGCGATGTAGATTTACAGTCGAATATTATAAATGGGCTAGTTCGTCGATAATTGTGATGAGAAAAGAGGCAACTGATTTCACTTATAGTCAATATTATCTTGTCAGTATTAGTATTTCAGTATTCGTGCTTCTTCAAGACTCCATCAAGAGTATGTGACGAGTCCGGAGTCCGCTGTCATTCAGGCATTAGTTAATTATTCTTCTTGCTCGCTTCATCATAAGGTGGAGGAGCAGTAGTCGGAACGAATGCTTGATTTCCATTTGCAAACGCATATCCATGTTGTTGGGGAGCCAACATAAATCCAGGAGCACCTTGGCCTTGGGGATACCCACCATAAGCTTGCTGTGGATATCCACCAGTCGGAGGTGGTTGTTGTTGATAGCCGCCGTGAAACTGTTGCTGCTGTGGTGTTTCTGGATAACCACCAAACTGTTGCTGTTGTGGAATTCCACCGTTAAACTGTTGCTGTTGTGGAAATCCACCGTTAAACTGTTGCTGTTGAGGATATCCACCATTGTACGGTTGCTGTTGCGGATGTCCATTCTGCTGAGGAGCACCAAATCCATTTTGCTGTGGCTGTTGTGGAGCTGAAGGCGTCATTCCAGGATATGGTGGTGGAGCATCATTGATGAAAATGGATCCAGCTATAAACAAAACAACCAACATTCATACGTTAGATCAGCCAGCTTTTCTCCTTGATGAAAAATTAAAATAACGACACAGTAGCACATGCAATGACTAACCCAAATGTCCTTTATTGGAACAACACAAAAAGCACCTTAATAAAGCTTGAGTAAGGACGAATAACAAAGAACTAATAGAATCGTAAGTACTACTATATTTATATTACTCAAAAGAAACAACAATTAATCATATGGCAAGAATGTCTCCTAAGTGTAGGACTCCACAATACGCATAATCTCTGACATTCGAGATTTCATTCCTGAACGAAGTAGGAAGTACCCGAATATTAAAACATAACAGGAAGGATAATAGGGAAGAACAGGGGTTTAAATCGTCGCGTGGTGGAATAATTACCCTCAGGAGCAGGGAAGTTGTATGCAGGAGGCATCCATCCGTACATATTTCCTGGAGTGGAATAATATCCGGGTGGAGCTTCTGAATAAGCTCCAGGAGCAGTAGCTTGATTGTAAGAAGGTGGTGGAGCGCTCCATGCAGGATTCTGTCCACTCATTTGCTTAGCTAAAATCGAATATCGAAAATATTAATCACATCGCACTTCTCCTTTGAAAACTGCACAATTCCCACATTTAACTTACCAATCTGCATCGCTCTACGCATTCCCATCGCGAATTCAATAGCACCACCATTTTTAAAGGTCATTTTGAACTTAGCTTCACCTCGCCACCCCCCATCAGGTTGAGCACGGACTTTTCCCTTCAGGAAATTCGATCCAAAAACTGGCTGTTCCACATCCACCTCGCTGAGCACGCAGAAAGGAAAGGAAAACGACTTAAACTCACTAGACCCCTTCCCCCCAAGGAAAATCAAACGATGAGTTGTCAGATAGGCATTCCCCGTCTTCTCTCCGAACTTCAGTTCAGGACTTCCCGAAAAACTGATCTGAACATTAGCAGCGTGTAAGAGAATCCTATTGAAACAACAATAAAATGTCAGTCAAACCCACAACAAAAAGATTTCTAAAAAACATTTGTAAATTGATGAAGACGTACATCTCCCCTTGGAAAATTAACACCCCCCCTTCGTGATGCGCATTATTCAGAGACATTTTGCCTCCCTTCAAATTAGATCAATTTCTCTTCCAGAAAAACGGTCAATAATTGGTTGCACAATTTGAAATTTGGAAAACGTGAAATTTTGTTGTGTAATGAGATTGACGTGGTAGAGAACAATCTTGAAGAACTCAATGAATGAGGCTTGTCTATCGTTTTCTGAGTAACAATAATAACAAGTAGAGTACGTGTGTGCTGTCCTCATCCTCGTTGACTCATCGCAGCAGAGGTCGTGTGACGGCAAACAGGGCCGTAGCACCTCCTTCGCTTAAACTTTGTTCAACAAACGTTGCAGGGTGCACAATAAACATTCCCACTGCTGGAGAAAGCTCCTTCCAAACATCCGGTGAAACTCATTGACAAGGAATCCAGAGCTTTCTCCTTGTTTCTACGAAATTCCAGGCTAAACTCTACAATTTATGTATTGATTCAAGTTTCATGACTGTACCATGACTATTGACAAATGAATTTACATTTTTACAGTTTATAATGATAGTCCTGCATGCCAGTGCCTTCAAAATAAATACCCAACACCTTTCCCTGTATCTAACTTATTATTAAATGATACTGTTCTAACACATGTCGTGCTCATTATCTGAAAAGCAATAGGCTGTAAGAATGAAATGAGCTGAGCAGGTTCATTTTCGGTTTTAATTTCAAAACTATTATACAACTTTTACTTGGAAATTGTGGTTATATATATGCACTTGATTCGAAAGTGAAATATAGGCTTTGAGTAGCGAGTTGAATGAAACTTTTGCTTTTCGTTTCAGGTGTTACTTTAATGTTCAATTGGTGTCGGATGTTTTTTTGAAATAATATAAAAGAAGCCGTGATTGAGGAAACTGAAAAAGTGATTTTTCCACAGCTCCTGACAAAAGATTTTCCAGCAATGCCAGTCTGCCCCAATCTTTTATGGCTGGTTTAAAAACGCGCGTGAATTTAAATTCCTCGATGCATCTTTTACTGTGAGGAGCCAGCGAGTAGTATTACTATTGAAGGAGCGAGTGAAGGAAGTGAGCTCTCGCACCTCCAATCTAAACAACGCTTCTCCTGGCTTTGCATGACCACCAACTTAATTTCAACAATGCAAATCGACAACTCAGCTTCTGTTTCTGAAGTCTCCTCCACGAGGCATATTCTGACATATATGCCTCTTTCCCACACACTGTCAAAGTGTTAAAACTCAATCAAGCTCTATTGTGTACATTTACTGATGTGGTCACCGAGTTTCCGGCAATCGTGTCCGTGATACAGAGACAAATACTTAAGTTTTAAAAATGTCGAGTCACCACCGTATGGCTCCTGGAGTTCCACAGGCCCCACCTCCTCCAGTGCTGAGTTCTAGAGCGCGTGGACCATCAAGGTGAGCTCATCAGTGCTTAAGTACAGTTTTGGTTGGGTATTGGCTTAAAGGCCAACTTGGGATTGCTTCGTTATTATTTACAGTAAAATGTGTGTAATTTCAGGCGGTCCAGATCGCGTTCTCCTGCTCCTCGTCCACAAAGACGATTTAGATCGAACTCAAGGGACCGTGAAAGGGGAGGACGAAGGGCGACGAGGTCTCCTCCTAGTAGGTTTGGAGGATCTGGACGCGGACGGTAAGGATGATGCTGATCTCTATTGTCTCTATACCAGTGAACGGTTATTCATTGTTCTTTTGTTTTTTGGAAACTTGCAGGAGTCACAGCAGAGGAGGAGATTCTTTTCGTAAAGGAGCTTCTTCCTCGCTCCAACAGCCTTCCACGGGAGGAGGAGGCAGTCACAACTCTCCCCCGCATTCATCGCGGCGGTCGCACTCACGTCCACGTCAACTCCAATCGTCCCTTCCACCTTCTCAGTCCTCTTCATCTCTTCATCCCCCTCCACCGTCATCTCATCAGCATCAGCAGCAGTCGATTAGTCTCATTCCAGGAGACGATCCTCCTCGAATCATCCGTCGAATCTTAGACCCAAATGAAGTCAAGCTTCCGAGACGTCCTGAAGAAGGGGCAAGACCAATTTTCGAACGTGCGGAGTTGAAAGAAGCAATGCTACTTCGTCAGCGGTTAGGTGATAATGAAGAAAATCCACATGGAGTTCCTATGCAAGAACCACCTCAGCAACAAAGAGTCATTGCCATCATTCGTGAGCCCATTGATTCATACAGAGCAAGCGGGTATCGTCTCAAAGAAGACCTTCTTCCCCCTCCTGGTTACTCCTCAAGACGAGGACTTTCTCCAGAACGTCCCAGCGGGTCTAAAGGATCTTTAGGTGCACCAATAGCGGCTTCAATTTACCACGGAAGACGCAGCAGTCGGTCAATATCTCCTGCACCTCCAAGCTCTTTGAGAGGAGGACCACCACTTCAGTCATCTGCCTCACAACTTCCTCCTCAAGTCCGCCGGTCTTCGAGGGAAAGATCTCCCCTCGAGAGAGGAAGCAGCAAGAGAGACTTGCTGTATGACAGAACAGAAAGAATTCGGGGTGATGTAGACTTACGCGAAATCGTGGGACGGGAACACAATCGGGAACGAGATGTTATCAGAGAAGGTAGAGCTGTAACAGTTGGAAGAAGTCGATCCAGAGAAAAATCGGGAATAAGGGACAGATTTGGTGGTCATGCAAGTGCGTTGCCTCCAAGAGGAAGATCACGTAGTCCTGTGAGAATCGCAAGAGACAGGAGGTCGAGGAGTCGATCGGATACTCCGCCCTCGATGCCTCCAGAGATGAGAAGAAAAATGATGGAAAAGGAGAGAGATCTGCGTAGCAAGCTGAGCCGACCATTAACCAACTCACTGCCGAAATTCGAATCAGATGTAAGTTTCTTCGAGACTTTTTTCTTTGTATCATCATGTATCAGTTTCAATCATGAGTTGAATCCTAACTGCGGTTGCTTTTGTAGCAGCACGATTCAAGAGGACGAGGAGGAGGAAGAGGCGGATTCCAACCACGCGGAGGATTCGCTGGAAGAGGAGGAAGAGGCTTCACTCGAGGATTTCGTTCACGAGGTAGGGGAAGGCCTTAAAGAACCTTAAACTCTGGAATATATATAAGGACTGACCCGATGATTGATTCTATATTATTCTAAAACAAAATAGGTCTATTTTTTTTAATTATCTCAGTCGTTAGATACACTCGCTACAAATCTAGATTAGGGCTACCAATCGTACAAATCTGAAATGCTTCCAGTAATCATAATCTCGTCATCTTCGTGTCTTTAACACTGGCTTCTTTATTACCTCACGCAAGCAGCTTTTCTTCCTTCGACAATTACAACATACAGTTTAACTAAACTTTAAATGTTGGACTGACAAATCGTTTGTGTGTGTGTAATTGAATAGCTCATGAAGACAGTCGATCTCGAGGATTCTGGGAGCATGACTTGTATGAAAAAGACGGTGTGGATGATGACCTTCGTGGTGATTCTACTAAACCAAATAGAGTAAATTAAACCAATATTTGTACTACAATCTATAAAAATTGTATCCAGTTTACGCTATTCATATTTTGTTCGTGACGAGGAATGCGATACACGTTACATTTTTCAGTTTTTATGTGACCATAAAATTGTATGACATTTTACTCCTCAGCGTGGAATTCGCCAAACCTACTTTTTAATTACGAATATTACGATTACTTACAAATATACGCTATGATTTCTTTATTCATTTGAAGATTAGTTTGTTAATTCCTAAAATATGGTATTAATCTTGTTTAGTTATTTGTTATGTTGGTGAATTTCTAATACATGAAATAAATGTGTAGATGAAGAATGAATCTATTTTGAGTGCGAAATTGTCAGTCTGTGCAAAGGATGGTTTATTTATGTGCCTGCTACATCAATGAAGTTTTAGAAATGATGTTAGAAACAGCGTTACTAAACTTCATACCCAAACTGAAATCATGATACAACAACGGACAACAGAACACGTGTGTAGTGTAGGGGAAAAGTCGGAGTTCGGGGTCCATTCTTATTCAGCGTTGTGTTGTGATGGTTTGTTGTTCTGGTAGTTGCCAGGCATCGTTACAACTGACCGACACAACAGTTCGACACTTCTACAACAGCCTGACAGGAATTGCCTTGGACTGTCTGCAAATTCTTTGCTCATTTAGTTTGTTCAGTACCCTCCTCACAGCGTTGTCTCATATTCTTCAGCTTTTTGTCCTCGTGAACTACATCTGTATCCAAAACAATGGATGACGATTTCACCTACGATGAAGCATCCCCAGGTAAGTAAACTGTAGATTTGCAAAATTATTTGATGACACATGACAGGGGCAGGATTAAAATTATCGTATATTTTAAACCCAAAGATGCTGCCTACAAATCGTTCTCGCAAATGACAGCATTGTATGATCGTCTTATTCTGCTGAACTATCAGGAGGAATTCATTCGAGATGCTCCAGCACGAACGCTTTCGCCCTACTATTTCTATCAGACGACGAACACTGGAGAGCAGTATTATAACTTCGTGCAATTGGCTGCTTGGCTTATACAAAAATGTCACAGGCACATGGAACCTCCTCAGGAATCTGATGATCCTAACATTGTCATTTCCAAGATTTTGGATCACATTAGAGCTCTGGTATATGTGGAAAATCTTTGCGTAAATATTTCATCCAACTGATCCAACTAATTTTCACTATATTTGGGATACTTTCAATGGTAGGGAGGCTCTGCTAATCACTCGGCTGCTAAATGCAAGTCTGGTAGTGGTCCATATGTGGTAAACGGTTTGCTGTACTTGGCTAATGAAGCATTGCGCATCCAAGGTTTTGAACCGAAGCCTGCTAAGTTCCCAGACCCTGAAGCATCCGAAGAGGAGGTAGAAATTTTAGAAGATGATAATGAAGTGGACCTGGAGAAGATCGAGGAAGAGTTAGACGAGATCTACAGCAGTGATGACGATGATAACGATGGTGCGTGGGTTCAACAGTCGGCTGAGCAAGAACTGTCAGAGCAGGTTAGAATATGCTGAATCATTAAATAGATACTACTGCCATAATTCTTGATTCACGTTTGCTGTTTACAATTGACATTTCGTGTGCAGGATGCGCAGCAGAAAATGCTTAAGTCAGATACGGATACCGAAGCTTGGAGGCTAGAAGTAGAGAGAGTTTTGCCTCAACTCAAAATTACAGTAAAAACAGGTAAAATGCAAATCCAACTTACGAAAGAAAAACTAATAGTGACTAAAAGGAATATTCTAATATTCATGAGCTATTTTATGATTTTTGGAAAGATGGTCAAGACTGGCGATGGCGACAGGAACAAATGACATCTCATGTCACTGGAATCGTCGATGTCATTCGGGAAATCAACACGCCCCTCCAGAAGCTAGTGTCCGAGGCTAAAGTTGCATCCGACAAAGTTATTACTCGAGAGAACTTCCTGAATAATCAATTCCAGGGTCTGCTTGAACAATTACATGTGTCGCAGGTTACCCCACATTTTACACCAGCTAAGAAGCATCCTCCGTAGGTTGTTTTATATAAAACTGATGAAAAATCTTTAATATTTTGAAGGACAAAATAGCGAAGATGAAAGAACTGCACAAAGAATTGAGCAACAAAGTCGCAGACAAAAACAAAGAATTGACACAAATAACAGAGGAACTGGAACAGACTCGAAGACAGCTTGATGATCGAGGCTCAATAATGGCCGATGGGGGTATTGAACCAGATTACAAGAATTTAGCAAGTCCCATAAACTTGTATGATGTATTTCTAATGAACATTTTTGATGATTTTAGCTCCGGTTGTGGCTACAAGGAAGAACCTCAATCAACTGAGAAAGGAACTGGGTGACATGGAGGTCGAAATTGGAGTGATGGAGCACAGTCTCATGAAATCTCTAGTACAGGAACAAGCCATATTACGACACAAAAACCTTGACTCCGATACGAAGTCCAAGTTTTAAACTTATCCTTTAATTGAGTTCAATTACGTTTATCATTACAAATCATTATTACAACAATTACAAAATAAAGAAGAACTCTTAACACTCAACACACAAGATAATCATTTAAGATACATTAAGGATTTTAATGACCAAATTACAATTGAAGAAGACAGCGATAAATTGAATACTATCATCTCATCATTACCATGCACTTATTTTGCAACCTGCATTCTACAGATAAATGAAATGACGAAGCAAAAATTACAATCTTATTAGCTTTGCTTGTACGTGACATACAGTAAGTTCTGGACACGAAAGCGTGTGATAGGTTAATAAAATAACAAAGTACTTTCGCTTTCAAACCTTTGTAAGTGCAAAATGAATTTACACTTTATTACTCAATTTAATATTTTTAATAATTCTATCGTGACAGACAAAGTTGTAACAAAGCTCACGGAAAGTGTGAGATTAAAAGTTGACGAAAATTTACTATCCACGTAAGGCGCACAGTAAAGCAAAGAATGTACCGAATATTTCGCTCCCATCATTCGAACTAACATTCAGACAGACAGAAGAGTTAAGACAGTTTTCAAAAACTTGTGTAACCGATGTTTAGTTGAACTTGCAATTGCTGAAGTCCATTTCAGGATGCGATTCCATAAACTTCTTGAGCATGTCTTGTTTCTTTTGTTCCTCAGATGTAGGCAACCCCATTTCCTTTTGACGTTGATCATACATCATTTTCTCCACCATGCTACGAGTTTCGCCATCCAAATCAGACAACTTCGAAGGCTCCGGGTTAACTTTCTTAGTGTTAATTTCCGGGTCCGTGAGTACCAATCGATTCCACCATTCCATTTTGTTCACCTTCTCAATCGTAATGAAAACAACTTTCCGGTCTTCCAAAACCCAAGTGCATTCTTCAACTTTAAGTTCATTAAAAACTTCTCCATCAATAATAGGCGGTTGGTTCTTAAGTCCCACTTTCAAGTGCTTCTTCTTAAACTCCACTCGTACGTCACCTGACTTTACGGCAATGGGCAGAGGAACGCGCAGCTGAAACGAAAACAAAGATATACCATGAATCATCGTGAGCTATCAATTAACTATCATTTATTCATTCACACGTTTCGTAAAGCCGTCTAGGATCTTGTACCCTACCTAGTCACCACTAGTTAAGCAAGTAATTAAGTTGGTCATTATTACAACACTGTCCACTCCTTCCCAATCAATCTAATTGCAGAAGGATGGAAGATATTGCCACATAACACGGTGCTTGAATGCCTATCCCCCATTTACCCCTGACATTCCTCTAGACAAGAAATTGAGCAATTCGTCTTCAATACATCCCATTCAAAATGGAAATATTAACATTCAACATGATTAGAGTTCACCGCATTTACAATTTGCAAGATCACCTCTTCAACCCTACCAACAGTCATGTTGTTCCCAAAATTCAATTGAAAAACGCAATGTCATAATTTGTAGCTATGTTCACTGTTAGATGAAGATCATCTCTCAAGATAAGTTCTCATCAGCCATTATAGGCATACCCATCCTGTTATTATTCCACTTAAACACACTTTTATTTTCATTGATTCCTGTTGACATCGTTGCATATGCTGCTGCTCCTAAACAACCAATCCTTACCAAAACCAACAATCTTGTTACTCAATAACAATTTACCATTCACACAGTCTACACGCAGACAGTCAACAGTTCATTCATCTATCCACAACTTATCAAGTTTTCAAGTTTACTGCACAAAAATCGCATTCATCAAATCATCACGAATATAAGTTTATTTAGCCCATCCTCTTTACAAAACTACACACTTCCAATTAAGCCAATTATCCGTGAAATTCTAGGAATTTTTAAATCAAACCAATTTGCCATCACCGTTATCTACTCAAGTATCTTATTACACAACACTACTATCCACTAAATGAGTGTTAATGAATGAGAGGTCCATATGAAAGTGCTAATTAACACTCCAAAGATTAAGATCGCCAAATAAACTTGTCTTGAGACTTACAAACTCATCTTGCATTTAACCTTCGTCTTCAATTTTGTAGGTACAATAGATAATACTTATATCCCTATTTAATTTCAACGTCTAATTAACCACTGTTCCGTTTTTAGCCCAGTCAATTTGGGCTTATAAGATTAGTTTGATGTCCGTCCGTCCGGTGTGCGCACGATAACTCAAGA
>JAQGAD010001368.1:0-20315 GCA_034696625.1 Isotomurus palustris | reverse complement strand
AGTAAATTAAGACATAAATTAAACAAATGATGATGAATTGTATCAAGTTAAAACGAATAGATTCGTATTGCTTCTAACTGAGTGGAGTGAACATACTCACTCGTTATAATTTAACTACGGTGAGTATGACTTTTAGTGCGCAGTACAAATTATGTTCATTTATTTTTTGGCATACTCTTCGAGTTGTCCTCAGGTTCATTCGATTCCTCACAAGTATACAAGACTACGTTTCTTACGCAGGCATACTTGTATCCTTACGTATTCCTATTTGTTTGTGAGGCCTTCTTGTGCTGGAATTCAATCTCTTTTTTTATGTCTCCATTGGCTAGTGAATTGAATGCAGCTGGAATTGATTGCTCCTCTAACTTAATGAACAATTAAGGAGGACATGAGAGAAACACATTAATTAAAGTGTTAATTTGTACGGAAAAGGAGAATGTTTAAGTGTAGCAGTTCACAGGTGGATTTAATTTCTCATCGGCTTTCGTTTGATTGTTTAGTTTTCAAATTTCATGCTGGTCACAGCCTTTTACTTTTTATTAAGATAGAAACTATCAAAATTATTTTAATTCTGAAATTTCGAATTCGGAATTAAAAAGTAGTGTTCCCAATTAAACTTACCTTAAGTTTTGCCAGTAAACAAGGTATTTAATTTTAATTAATTAATTAATTAAGTATTTAATAAACCGAATCAAAATGATCTAACAACACAGTGACAAATTGAATTTGATGCTTCAGTTATGATCAATGTGATCTAATTAAGCGCAATTGATAATTAAGTGATTTCCTTAGTAGGCTGCATTGGAAATATATAAATGACTTAATGAGGCTACTCTTTGTGTGCGGAGTATTCCTAATTGTAACAATTAGTAAAATTCAATAATTAAACTTTTTGAACGGCAATTTTTTAGAAGCAAACGAAAAAACTGAAGCAATTAATCCGACAGATTAATAAATTAGTCACAGACTTGAATCGCACACAGTTAATTAATTTACAACCTCAGGTACACTTGTAATTGTAATTATAAGGAGATTACAACGCTAATAAAATAGACGTGCTTCTAAGACGAAATCTTCCTGCTTACCCAACTGTCGAAATATTTATTCGACGCATGTCGAAAGGCCTCCGCTTCTCCAGGAGACGAAGTCGACCTAACTTACTTAAACTCTCTGTCAGTCAGCTCATTAAGGGAGAAGGAAGAAGAAGTGGAGTGGAATGTGTTGGCGTTGAGGTTGAGTTGATTGCCGTTCCACCTGAGTGAGTCTCACCTGTTCAACAGCCAATTAACTCGAGGAAGCCGCTCGTTCTTCTCGTGTTAAGCGTCCCTTCCGCCTTCCTCCACTCACTCTCACGTCTCTTCTTCTTCTTCTTCTCCAGTCGCTCTCCGTCCTCCTCCTCCTCCACAATGCTCCCGAACTCCCTCCTCCTCCCCCTCCTCCTCCCCCTCCTCCTCCTTGGAGGAGCCACGTGGGGAAAGAAGACGTCCATCCCCGGCTGCTTCCTCCCACGCCAACCAAACCTCTGCGAGGCCCTCCGCAGAATAAACGTTGTCGTCCTCGGAACAAAGTCACTCGTCCAACGAACAACTGCCTCCTGTCCCTCCGACAACGAGAGAGTCCTCATCGCATGCGAAACACGAGGTGACGTCCCAACCACGTCAACTTCAACTACGGAACTTTCTCACGTCATTCTTTATTCTTTTTTGTAGAGAGTGCGGGATGTCTTCCCACGACATGTCAGAGGAAAGCTGCCGTCCCAAGTGACGCGGGATGCGAGGGTGTGGTCGCGGAGGATGACGGTAATTCGGCCTTCGACCATAACGTCAACGCGTACCAGGAGTCGTGTGAACTGGAGGACGGCAGTCAGGGAGAAATTAACGTTTGCTGTCAACAGGACGCTGAAGATGGTACGTCAATTGGGGCATACTGAGAATAGGAGAGATTGACGTCGTCTTTTGACGTTACAGGAATCTTGTTGGCGGGATATGGTGCTGAACCACACGAGTTTCCGCATCAGGCGCTCCTCCACCTCAAACCGCGCGTTGGGAGCGGTGAGCGCACGACGTACGCCCTCAGCCAATGCGGAGGAACGATTTACAACGAACACTGGATCATAACTGCAGCGTACGTCAACATCAACGTCAACTCTCCCTCCTTATATTGACGTCACCCTTCTCTGTTGTTTGCAGTCACTGTGTCGTGAGCAACGCCACCAACAACGTCACGTGGTTCGCCACGCCATTCGAAGCTAACCAAGTGGAAGTCATCGTGGGAACAAACATCGGCTCAGCCGCAGTACGCACGAACACGTACAACGTCAAAAGAATTGTCGTCCACGGACGCTACTCCTCCCTTTGGACCGCGCAACTCCTTGACCCTCCTCAACTTGAACGTCCTGATGGATTCAAGCACATCTACAACGACATCGCGCTACTCGAGATTGACGGAGAAATAACGTTCAACGACAACGTCAAAGCTCTTCGGATCGCTCCTTCCAACTTTAATCCCTCAGGTACGTCTAGCCAACGTTCATATCTTGACGTGGAACGACTGCAACGTCAACTTTGTTTCATTATAAGGAGGAGCGGGGAAGGCAGTGATAGTCGGGTGGGGAACGACAGATGACGGCGACGTCAGCGACCACCTCCAGAAAACTGACGTTGTCATCCATCCTGACGTCACGTGCGAGGTGAAGTACGGCAACAGCTACTACAGTGCCCAGCATCTCTGCCTCGGAGGAATTGTCGGGACTTCCCGAGGAAAAGGTACGCGAATTGAATCACGACAGGTTAAAGTGACGTGTTGAAATCCCTCTTGACGTGCAGTTGCGGGTGGGGGCGATTCCGGAGGCCCTGCGATTTGCCGTGACGCCAACGGACGCGGAGTTTTGTGCGGAGTGACGTCATTCTCACGAGGAACCAACAGCGACTGCTCCACATTCAACAATGAGGCCTACTGCTTCCCTTCAGTCTACGTCCAAGTTTCAGCCTTCACTCCTTGGATAACGACAACCGCAGGTACGTCAACGTCAAGTAAACAAACGGGATCACTTCAACTGATACTGACGTCACGTCAACTCCTTCCGTAGGTGTGCAGAACACAGGAAAGACGGAGTTCCACGATGTCCCTCTCTACGGCAAGAAGGCCACAAGCATCGACCTCTCTCACCAGGTAGCGTCTCCTTCTTTCTTCCACGTCAAATTCCAACTGCGACGTCAACGTTCTTCCGCAGGTTGAACTCCAAAGCCGTTCCACCTCGAACAGCTCCTCCGTCAAAACCTGCGGAGGATCTCTCGTCTCACCTAACGTCATCGTAACTGCGGCCGTCTGCGTCTTCGACGTCTCCTCCAACGGCACTCTCACCGCCAAAGAAGTCCTCAGCGTCAAAGTTGCCGGAGGACGTCAGCTCAACGTCGCCTCCCTCGGCCTACTCGCGCCACGCAGAGCTGCGCAGCCAATGGAACGACTTAACGAGCGATTTGTGCGGAAGTTTCAACGCGGCCTCGGACGCGTCCTTCTCGAAGATCCCTACTACAAATACAACATTGCCGTCCTACAACTCGAAGCGACCGTCGTCGGAACGATGCCAATTCCCATCCAACGTCAGAACGTCAAGTCTGGTCTGTTCAACGTCATTTGAACTGTAAGCCTTGAAGTCTAACGCGGTGTATGTTTCTTTGCAGGTTCCGCAGCTTACGAATTGTCGTGGACACGTCAAAAGACTCCAAAAGAACTGCGGAAGTTTGACGTCACCCTGTTACCGCGCGAGTCCTGTGAGTCGCGCTACGGACGAATGAGCGTCCGCGGTCGCCTTCCATTTTCCTTAGCGCCCAGCGACGTGTGCTTCGTCCAAAAGTTCTCCGGAGGAAACTCCTGCGAAGACACTCTCATTGGAGGAGGAGTCCTCTGCCCCTCCCCCTCCGCCGGAGGAAGCCCCGCCCTCTGCGGCATCCAAACTTTTCGCCTCTGCGACTTCTCGCTCCCCAAAGTGATGGCCAACGTCGCGTCATTCAGCGGCGTCCTTCTCGACTACATCGACGAAGTCTCCCCCAATAAATAAAACAACACAACTTACTCAACACAAAAGAAGTTCTTTATTGAATGAATGGCGCTGTGAGTAAAGGTCATAAAGTCAAAAGAATAAAAGCGCGGCGCTGTGAAGGTCAAAAGGTCAACTGAATGAAATGGTGGCGCTGTGAAGGTCAGCTGAGGTCAGTTGCAGCATTTGTAGGCGACCTTGTGTCGTGGACATCCGTCGGAGAGACTCCCCACCTGGCGATACGCACCGCACTTGCTTTCGTAGGAGAACGCGTTCTTGCAGCGAGTCCAGTAGCACCGCGTCGACGCTCCCTCCGCCCCTGCAACCACACAAACAAACAAATTAGTAAGTTACCCCTGGGGGGAGGAGGGGGAGGGGGACGTACCTGGGGGGGAGTGGAGAGCTCCGAGGAGGAGGACGAGTAGGAGGGAACAGCGGAGGAGTGTCGACTTCATTCCGAGAGGAGTGAGTTAATGGAGAGGACAGAGGAGAGGCGCGGAGGTTTTTATGGAGGCGCGTTTTCCTCGTCAACTTCCTCCGTCGACCGCAGCCTCCCTCCCAAAATAGACGGAAAAACCACAACCGTCGCCTCACTCACAAGGAAATCCCAGCCGCTTTTAGACTGGAGGGGGGAGGGGGCTGAAATCCCACCCTCACATTCCACTCTCCACTGCCACCGTTTCACTCAATCCCCACAGCTTTACTTCAGCTGCTTCATTTGGGGGGCCTGGAAATCTTCCCGACTCCCCCAAAGACGCCTACAAATAAAAACCCTGATCTCTAAATTCCGATAACTTCCACCTCGTTGAAAAAACCCGTCCCCATTCCATTTTCAGAACAAATGCATCCAAATTAACTTTCAAAGTTGGCGGGTGAGGAGGAAACCCGGGTTTTTTAGAGGTGGAAGGGGGTTTCCAGACTTGGGAATAAATTCCTCCACTCCACCCAAAATTCCCACGTCGATTGGAAGTGGATTGGTCGGAGGAGGGAGGAGTTTTGGTTGAGAATGGAGGTTTAATTCTCGGGGAGTCGGGGAGGGTGGAGATTTACGTCCCTGCGGAGGAATTAGTAAAAACCTCCGTCCTTCCATTCGCCTTCCTCTCTTCAACAGGAAAGGAGTCTCTTGTAGCTCACAGCTTATCAATGAACGGAGGAAAGCTGACGTTGACGTTGACGTGGCCGTAGAATGAAGCGTCGTGCAATTTGAAACGTGAGATTTCGCGCCCTCCGCCTCAGAGTGCCCCTTTGGCCTTAATGTGGTGAGCAGCTGCAACAGCTGCTCCTTAACTCCCACTCACTCACCTCCCCTCCTCTGCTTAAGTATTTCACTCTTAATCTCAATTAACTGTGGGGCGGTGGCTCATCTCTCATCTCCTTAATCCTCCTCACTCACTCCCCACGCCACATTTAATACTTGACGTCGTCCCAACAGCAACGGCAAAGTAAGACTCACTCAACGTCAACCCTTTAACCTTCTTCTAACGTCACTTGTGTTGTTGCAGGCGATGTCGTCGCTGTTCCAGAGCGAAGAGATGACGTTGTGTCAACTCTTCCTCCAATCAGAAGCCGCCTACAACTGCGTCTCCGAGTTGGGTGAACTCGGACTCGCCCAGTTCCGCGATGTAAGTCAACGTCACTTCTCCTCTTGACGTCACGTCAACTTTTCTAACGCGCTCTCTCTCCTCCTCTGTAGTTGAATCCGGATGTGAACGCCTTCCAACGGAAGTTTGTGAATGAAGTGCGACGCTGCGATGAGATGGAGCGGAAGCTGCGCTACTTGGAGAAGGAAATCCGGAAGGACGGGATTCCCTCGTTGGACACCGGAGAAAACCCGGATGCCCCGCTCCCCAGGGAAATGATCGACCTCGAGGTAACCCCACTCCTCCCCCCTAACCCCGAACACCCTCAGCCCCCACTTAAATTAAACCCCACTCCTCCCCCTGACCCCTCAGCCCCCCCCCTCAAATTAAACCCCACTCTTTTTGAATAGGCGACATTCGAGAAACTGGAGAACGAACTCCGCGAAGTAAACCAGAACGCTGAGGCGCTGAAGAAGAACTTCCTCGACCTCACCGAACTTCGACACATCCTCCGAAAGACACAAGTCTTCTTCGACGAGGTACGTCGCCCGCACATGTCGAATGTCGACGCTTTACTCATGTCGACCGTCGACAGCTGAGCTTCCATGTAGCCACGTTAGACGAGCATCAGCTGAAAGCTTAACTCCCTTTTGTGTTTCTTTTGCTCGTGTCCTCGTTTGTTTTACGTGTTAATTAAGCTTAAGTCGAAATTCGACACTTGTGCACGTGCACGTAGCGATGTTTAGTGTGTCGACCTTTGTGCACGGCAATTCCAACGCCATTCGAAATTCCAAGTGTTGTGTAGCGATGTTAGCATGGAAGGGATGTGTCTAATGATGAACATGTTGAGGTTGTGGGATTAAATTAACATTGCGTGGATTGAAGATGGGCGGCAGCGTCGGAGGAATCGCGGCGGGAAGTCCGTCGACGTCGTCTCCCGCGGAGGTCGACGAGACGGTGGGACTCCTGGCGGCGGAGGAAGCAACTGGCGGACGATACCACGCAACCACCTCCAAACTGGGGTACTTCTTCATTAATTACTCACCTTACCTAATTAGTTAATTAGTCCTAATAGTTAATTAGTCATTAGTCTAGTTGTGTGTGTGTCTTGTGCTTAAAACGGTGGTGGTGACTCCTCCCCCTGATCTCCCTCTCCTCCCCCCCTTAACCCCCGAGAATTAGCCTCACCCATCTTCCTCCTGAGAAGAGAGAAGAGTTAGTGTCGAACTTTCGACCAATCAGCAGCCTCCGCTCATCAACGATGGCCAATGAGTAACCTTCATTTTTGTATAACAAAGCGCGGTACGGAGGACGGAGACCGCGCTGCTGCTGTAAACAGCGCTGCTTCTTTGGAGGAAGCGACTTTCTCCGCGCCCATCGCTCCAGGCGCCCACGTTCCTCCGCAGTTGGGGTAAGTGACCTCTCCTCCATCTCCTCCATCCTCCTCCCCAGGTCAAACACCCAAGGTCATCAGCGTCCTCACCAAGGTCACCATAGCAACGGTCAATGAACTCCGGTTGAATTTTGAGTGCGAGTGTGTCTGTTGCATGCAACCAGAGTTTCCCTTAATCAATTGATTTGACGTGTGTTAACTTGTATGACGTCATTTAATTGGCGTTATGACGTCACTAACCTAAAATGCCGTGCTGTGATTGGTAGATTCGTAGCAGGCGTCATCCTCCGCGAACGTCTTCCCGCCTTTGAGCGGCTCCTCTGGCGAACCTGCCGCGGCCTCGTTTACCTCCGCCAGGCGGAAATCGAGACGCCCCTGGAGGACCCCACCTCCGTAAGTCAGCCACACCCCCTTCCTCCTTAAGCTCCTCCCACTCTCTGCTAAATAACTCCTCCCCTTCTTCTCCTTAGGGCGACGAGGTGTACAAGTCGGTGTTCGTGATCTTCTTCCAAGGGGAGCAGCTGAAGACGCGGGTGAAGAAGATCTGCGAGGGATTCCGGGCGACAATCTACCCGTGTCCCGAGACGCCCTCCGAACGGCGCGAGATGTCCATCGGCGTCATGACGCGCATCGAGGACCTCAACACGGTGTTGTCGCAGACGCAGGACCACCGCCACCGCGTCCTCGTCTCCGCCTCCAAGCAACTGCGCTCCTGGTTCGTCCGCGTGCGCAAGATCAAGGCCATCTACCACACCCTCAACCTCTTCAACCTCGACGTCACCGAAAAGTGTCTCATTGCGGAGGCATGGATTCCTCTCCAGGACATCGACAACATCCAAATGGCCCTGCGACGTGGAACGGTACGTCAACTTCCACGTCAACCTCCTACGCCCACGCGTTGACTTCAGCGTCACTTGTTTTCTCTCCGTAGGAACGCGCTGGTTCGAGTGTGCCGCCGATTTTAAACCGGATGACGACTCCGTCGAATCCTCCGACGTTCCACCGCCTCAACAAATTCACGCGGGGGTTCCAAAACCTCATCGACGCCTACGGAATCGCCTCCTACCGCGAAGTGAACCCCGCGCCATACACAATCGTCACCTTCCCTTTCCTCTTCGCGGTCATGTTTGGCGACGCAGGTCACGCCACCCTCATGCTCGCCTTTGGCGCCTGGATGGTCCTCAAGGAAACCTCACTCGCCAAGATGAAGACCACCAACGAGGTAACCTCAACTTGTGACCTTTCCAGTGATCAGGGATGACATCGGAGTGTGTTTTGCAGATTTGGAATATCTTCTTCGGAGGACGCTACATCATTCTCCTCATGGGCCTCTTCTCCTTCTACACTGGCGTCATCTACAACGACGTCTTCTCCAAGTCAATCAACGTCTTCGGATCCGCCTGGTACGTCAACATCACACGTGACCACATTGTCCACGAGAAGGAAGTCATGTTGGATCCCAAGACCTCCTACGTCGACCATCCCTACCCCGTAAGTCTTCAATGTGTGTGACCTTTACGGAGCAGTGACACTTCCATAACGCGCTGTGTGTGTGTGTAGATCGGGATAGATCCTGCGTGGCAGGTGGCGGACAACAAGATCGCGTACCTGAACGGGTACAAGATGAAGATTTCGATAATCCACGGGGTGGTGCACATGTTGTTTGGCGTGGCGCTGTCGCTGTGGAACCACACCTTCTTCCGCCGCCCCCTCAACGTCATCGCGGAGTTCATCCCGCAGGTCATCTTCATGCTCTTCCTCTTCCTCTACCTCTGCATACTCGTCTTCCACAAGTGGATCTACTACGGCGCCAAAATGGGTACGACCACACCCCTACACCCCCATACCTCAAGTGACCTCAAGTGACCTCAAGTGACCTCAAGTGACCTCTGTGTGACCTCTGTTTTGTGTGTTTGCAGTGGAGACGCGGTACAACGAGCACTGCGCGCCCTCGATCCTGATCACGTTCATCAACATGGTGCTGTTCAAGGGGGCGGAGAAGGCGGAGGCGGGGTGCGAGGCGTTCATGTTCGCGGGGCAGGAGATTCTGCAGAAGGTCCTCGTCCTCGCCGCGCTCGCCTGCGTCCCCTGGATGCTCCTCGTCAAGCCCCTCGTCCTCCGCTCCCAACACAACAAGCGCCTCGCCGCACTCCCCCCCAGGGACCCTGAGGAGGGAGGAGCCAACGGCGACCTCGTCGGCCCCCCACCCCCGCCTGGAGGTCACGGAGGAGGTCACGGGGGGGAGGGGGAGGAGGAGGAGTTTGAGTTTTCGGAGATCTTCATCCACCAGGCGATCCACACGATAGAATACGTCCTGGGCTCCGTCTCCCACACCGCCTCCTACCTCCGCCTCTGGGCACTCTCCCTCGCACACGCACGTACGCTCATTTATTACCTCCAATTAGTTACCTACCTACCTGTAATTACCCACCTGTTAATTAATTTTACTGAATGAATCAATTAGAGCTGAGTGAGGTGCTGTGGTCGATGGTGCTGCGCATTGGGCTACAGCAGACGGCGTGGTGGGGCGGAATTGTGCTGTGGGCGATATTCGCCGCATGGGCTGTCCTCACTGTCTCCATTCTCGTGTTGATGGAAGGCCTCTCCGCATTCCTCCACACACTCCGACTTCACTGGTACTTACATCTAACCACGCCCACTTTAGCCACGCCCCCACTTAAACTGACCACACCCCCTTTGTTTGTTTGTTTGTAGGGTGGAGTTCCAGTCGAAATTCTACATCGGACAGGGCTACCAGTTCACCCCGTTCTCTTTCAGAGACATCCTCGCTGCTGCTGAGGGACTCGACGCTGCCGAGTAAACAGACACTGTCGAAATTCGACCGTCGACAAACCCCCCCCCCCCCTCCTCCATAGTCATGCTGTTTTGTTGTAGTTAAGTAGTCGCTGTTTGTAGTTCAATTTAAATAAGTCTTGATTCTCTGTAGTCCATTCATTAATCTTTCGTCGACTCCTCCTCCCTCGACCTTTCCAAACCTCCAAACTGAAAGTCTGAATGTCGACAGTCGACGCTCTCCTCCGTCGACTCTCCTCCTTCTCTTGTGATGCGAACTCTCATATCAACTCTCAACGTGTACCTTTACTGCAATTCGGGACCTCTGTACTTAACTCATAAGCTTCCAGTACTTCTGTAGTCGAATATCAAATGAATAAAGCTGTGTGCTCATCATATCCACATTGTGACCTCTCTATTTACTAATCGTCAACGTCGCGGAAGGGTCACAAAAGGCTCCAGTGACCCTGGAAGTCTGGAGGAGGAGTAGGTACGTACTATTTGGTACTCAGGATGTGACTAAAAAGCACCATCACCCATGAAAATCCCATTTGGCACCTACCAAAAATTCACTTGGCAGTTGTTGCTACTTGCGACGCTTCCGAATTGTTGATAGCTTTGTGTGTTGCACCTAGAATTGATGAAGCATTTAGTGAAGAAGCAATCCCTACCGCTTACAAATTGTTAAAGGAAAAAAATGACCTTTTAGCATACACAATTGTTCTTAACCCCAGGAAACGGAGATCACATTTAGTCAGTGCAATTCAAACAGCAAAAGGCAAAGTGTGTTACGATGGTGTTAAGGATAACTTCAGAGTTTACGATAAACTTGAAGCAGGTGGATGTGACAATGCTATTTGGTTAGTTAGAAAACGACAGAACAATGCAGAATAAAAATATCACTGTCTGTGGAAGAATCATAGTGATAATTATTTTTGTTCACTGTAAATCCTGCCAATTTTTGCCTAAGAATATTCCTGTTAATTGAATTGAAATTTTAATTCTATCAGTTTCTGTCAAAAGCAATTCATAAGAATTTTTGTGGAATTTTAATCATCTCAATTTTTGTTAAATGTTAATCCTATCAATTGTTTGAAATACTCCATGTAATACATACGAACTTGAATCTAATCTAATTGATTTTAATCATTTGAATATTATTGTAAAACCTGTGTCTGTATGTCCTGTCCACTAGTAGGGTTAACACCCTACGAACGAAAAATCCTAATCATAAATAAATATTGTTTCACTGAGGCTTATCATTGCCTGGGTGGTTGTGTTAAACTAACAAGGCATTCATGTTATCTTGTATTAAATACTAGCGAGTTAGTAGTCAATACTTATAGCAACGGCTTATAACTTATGGCGTAACTTTTAAGGTTTACGTCACCGTGGAAGTCCGTGGACTACGTAAATTTTATTTTTAAGTAGCTGACGTAACGCAGTTACGTAACTCCAGACTTGTAATTTTTTTAAGATTTTGACAGGTTTTCTGATCTAAAACATACTTCGCGTATCTGAGTACCAAAACTGATTGCGTAGAAGTTATATAAACAGTATTTCATTCAAGAGGAAATCTTCTGGAACGAAATACTGACCTTAGCTAAAGAATACGTTGATTCTGAATAACCAGCAGCACGCGATGGACATCGATAAAAAAAATTGAAGTTGAAACAGGCTCGCATGAGGTACTTAGAGAACATCATTTAGCTGAGAACAGCGTTTAGCTGAAGAAAACAAGCGTAAGGATGATCTAGCATAAAGTCAGTTAGAAGTTCAAAAACAATTGTTGGCCATTATGAAATCCTTCATTAGGAAATAATTTCAATTTTACTCGCCTGTTAACTGTTTAAAACTAAAGATTGTTTAACGCTTTGCTATAAAACCCTTAGATGAAACGAACATAACTGGCTTTTGTATATGAATATCTTAAATATTGGGGCAAAGTTGGAGTGGAGCAGTCAAGGACGTCCGAAAGTTGATTGCGTGCTTTTAAGCAACATTGACAATTGTGCAGAAATGCTCCTAAATCATACAGGTAGAGTCGTCATAACTGCGCGATTGAATAAAAAATATAGAAGGGATTTATAGTCAGTATTTGTGTTCAAATTGAATGGAGCTCTCTTGAATTCAGGTCGTAGGTTCTTTTGATTTCGAAAGCGCAGTAAGGCTCGATCAGATACACTCCTATCTCGTCACAAACAAGCGATTTTATTTAAATAAGTAACGACGCATTCGCAATTTGGGTTCCACTAACTGTGTGAAAACTTGTAACTTAGTGACTTAGCGTAAAATCTATAAGCATAAGTTATAAATCGTTGCTATACGTAAAAACTACTAACGATCTAACCGTGTGCACGTTTCAATAAGGAATACAAAGCTGAACACCCTAGACATATAGACTAGAATAAAGTAATAGGGATCTTCTTATAGGGAAAACCTACGAGTATATCTAGACAAAAGTCGGGACAAGAGTGGCGAAGTTGTCCAGAATTCCATGAATAACGAGAGACTGAATCTTAAGTAGGATAGGGACTCATCGTGTATATAATATTTAACTTATGATGCTTTACAATATATCTTGAATGACTTGAATATCAACTAATTGCCCTAAGGGTCACGGAAACGGTTTTTCAGAAATAAATGCGTATGTTTGGAACGACAGTGTGGGTCACTCAGAACATTGTTGGCAATGAGTTATGGTGCAGTTAGTACGAAAAGCGATTGCAATTAGATCCCACTGACTCCCGAAGGTGTGCACTGTTTGACTCGCGTGCAATCCGCCTTTTCTCAAACTTTGCTTATTGGAACTTAAGCAACTCTCGTACAAGTTCCAGCGGATCAACGTTCTTTCGGTTGATTTCATTCGGTTGACCTCACCCAGCATCTTCTGCTCGAGGTCTAGAGGTCATCAAGAAAACTGTAGCTGCAGACGTGCTTGATTTGCAGGCATAAAACCACCCAAGGGAACTGAGTTGCCATGCTTGTTTTTAATTTTTCTGGCGTCGGGGAGATTGTAGACCAAAGCGAAGGACCTCTAGACCTGCTACAAGCGATTCTGCATCGCACAGTATTAACAGTTTTTAGCTATTCTCTATCAGAGCCTCAGGAGCGTTGTTACAAAAAGTGCAGTGGCTAATTTCAACTCTTACCATAGCAAAGGATGTATGCGAATATTTATTTTATTTGGTACATCAAATAAAAATTACGAAATGTAGAATGTGAAGAACCGTAAGCGTCAGAGGGTAAGTGACAAGAAAAAGAATCATCCCTAGAAATTCTGTAAAATTATGATAGTCCAGAAAAAAGAAATTTTTCCGAAAAAAACGTGCACGAATCCAAATATGCACTAACTGTACGCAGCAAGAAATTCCTTTTCCAAAGCCTGCGTACAGAAACTGAAAAAAATCCCAATAATGAAGATAATATAAAATTAAAGATGTTGAGTTGATTATGCTGTTTAGTGGGATTGTAAAAAAAGCATCGTTCTGATCTGTTTGAAAGTTGCTATGCTTATTTCGGTTGCTATTTTCACGGACCCTTAAAAGGCTGATATTAGCGTCTCATGTGACATTTTTGAAATCTATATTCGGTGATATATTAAGCTTGAAAGATAATTTTTGGTGGGTGTCAAATGGTATTTTCATGGGTGTGTGGCCCACAGAACTATATATAAAGACTAGAAGGCGAGCTGTGTGCAGAAAGTGGAAACACACAGGAGCGACTGCAGCATCACACCTGGGGGGGATGACAAAGTGGTAAAAGTTTGCTCCTTAAGTTCGCTAAGGACCGCGGAGATGTCGTGTTTCTGCTGCGATGTTAATTTTCCCATAAGGGGCCAAAAAAACCTGCAACTCGATGACTTTTAATGGACACTTGATGGGTGGCAAATAGTTCGTAGCGAGGAAGTGTGTGAGACGGGGTAAGGTGAGATGGGGGAGTGTGGGAGTGCGGGAATGGCGGGACGTTTGAATGGGCCATCCTCCGCTGCACACGAGTCACAACAAACAAACACACACACACACACACACTTGTTGACTCTCTCTGTCTCTCTCACCTTCAACAACAACAACCACCTCCGACTGTTCTCTCTGTCCCTCAAATGGACGGGGAACCACCCCCACTCACCCTCCGCGCACTCCTCGGTAAGCTAACCCCCCTCACCCTCACCCCACGCAACCACACCCCCTTCACCCCCCAATCTCATTGGTTGTTTGGTGTGCAGAAGACGCGCCTCCACTTCCTGGAAGGGCCGAACAACCGCCGCCTTCCGGTTCTGCGGAGCCCGTCATCCTCCTCTGCTGCGGACGCGCCTTTCTCTCTCAGCGCTCTCTTGACTTACACCGCGCGGCTGAGTGCGGAGGAGATGTCGACAATGTCGAAAGACTCGACCAACCTGATCTCACAGAAGGAGGATTCTTCGGAAGGGAGCGGACTGAAGGAATGGGCGAGTCGCCATTGAGGGAACAAAACTTACAAATTGAAAGACTGAAGGTACGTCGACAGTGTCAGTGTCGAAATTCGACGAATTGATTTTCATTCTGGTTCTCCATTTATTGTAGGAAAATGAGGAGTCGAATTCCACTCTGTTCAGGATGGATCGAGCTCCTCGAGTCAATGTAAGTTAATTTCGACCTTGAAACTCTCCTTTGTCGACATTTCGACATAAATATTTATATTTATATTTTTAATTAGCGTAACGTCGAGTTCATAAGAAGACTGAACTCCAAAGCCGACGACACTGACGACGACGACGAAGATGACGACCTCGGATCTCCTCCAGCCTCGCCATCACAAGTGAAGTCAAAATCGCAGACCACATCTTCAAACGCTTCATTATCCGCCGTAAGTAAATACCACGTCACTTTTCTTCACGTCAACGTGAACACCTAATGTCAACGTGACTTTGTTGCAGCAACCACAACGCCAGTACCCTTGTCCATATTGTCGAGCTTCTTACGCTCGCTATGACTTCCTCACCTCCCACATGACCGTCTGGCACGCAGGACAGCCTCACGACACCTTTCCAACGCCAACTCAGCCCAACGACAACGACGTCAACGTCAACAACGGCGACTCAGACGAAGAAGAGGTCGACGTGAACGAAGAAGCTTTCGACCCTGAAGATGACGACGACGGAGGAAGCGAAGGAAGCGACGAATTTCCGTGTCCCGTGAAAGGCTGCGTCTTCAAATCTTCTCTGAAAGTTCCCGGCTCTCTCGCCACTCACATGGACGTAAGTTTAAATGACGTCATGGCGTCACAAGTTGACGTGACACAAAATTCTAATTGGGGTTTAATTGGCGTGGTAGGTGGCGCACAGGAACGCAGGCCAATTCAAATGCTCTTTGTGTCCCTCCTCCTTCCGCTTTGCCATTCTCCTCAAGAAACACAAGCTGGTTGTCCATCCAACGTCATCACGTGAGTCTTCCACGTCAACTTCCGACGTCATGTTAACGTGAAAAACTAAACGTAATTTATTTTGCAGAGACTGTTCCTCTTCGGAAGACGAAAAAAAAGACGCACAAGTGTCCCAAATGTGACTACGTCGCTGTGAAGGATCACATCAAACGACACTTAAGGGTACGTCACTTAACGTCAACTCCATTTTGACGTCCTTTTTTACATTGACATTGTCTGTCTCCCTTTCAGACGGCGCATTCGAAGGACGGCGCCTTCACCTGTCCGCAGTGTCCGTGTGCCTTTGACAACAAACGGAAACTTTCTATTCACACAGTAAGACACGTTTAGTAAATTGACGTAGCGCGGTGGCGGTGTGCAGTTGACATTGGACAGTTGACGTTGACGTTTTATTTGCTTAGGCTGTCCACCAGCGGAAGGAGAAGTTGGCGCAGGCGCTGCGCGAACAGAACGTTAGTCAAGGGCGCTCAGAAGAAGAGGAGGCTGAACAGCTGAGCTGCTCTCGACCGCGCTGCGCCTACAAGACGCAGTGGACACATATGATGGACCACCACGTCACCGTAAGCTTGTTTCTCTCACGTCAATAAGTTGACGTCCTTTGGACTCTTTTGACGTTGTGTTTTGACGCAGACGGCCCACGTTGACGGAGGCCTCCCATGCGAATTCTGCAGTTGCACTTTTGCCGACGATCTCCCGCGCGTTCTCCACGTCGCCTCTGCCCATCCGCGCGAGAACGAGACAGCGCGCTCCATCGCTCCACTCCGATGGAATGTAAGTCTCTTTCTGACGTCAACGTCAACTTCCAACGTAAACGTCAACTTATCTTCTCATTGTTATGTTTCAGATGAAGAAACCGCCTCTCCTCCGCTCTCAAGTCTTCTCCAGGGTTCGTTGACCTCTCTCCCCTCCCCCTGACCTCAATGACCTTAATATGAACTTTGACCTTTGCAGATGCGCGGTGGGAAGGTGTGGGCGTGTCCGCGCTGTCCGTACTCCTCCACAAACTCCGTCAACTTCAGATTCCACTCGCAGGTCAGTCTTTGCCGCTCTTCCTACGCTTCGCGCTTTCCGTGTGTCGCTTCCCGCTTCTTTTTTTCAGTGTCCGCGCTTCGAATTTGTACCGCGCGCTGCTTTGTTTTGTCCACATGTCGTGTGGATGGGCTCGCTCTACACGCTCTCCCTTTAAGTTCACTTTTGAGTGTCTCATTCTTCAAGGTTTGCGCGCGACGCGATGACCAACAGGCTCCTCCCCTTCCTCCGCCTCCGCACTCTTCTTCTACCGCGCAGCGCTCCAAGAAGAGAAAGCGGCAGCGCGCGTACACATCCTGTCCTCTCTGCGGAAGTCGCCACGAAGGAGTCCGCCATCTCGCAGCCCACGTCGAGGTTTCTCCTCATCACGCCAATTTAATTCCTTCCTTATCGCTTCCACGTCAACATTCTTTGACGTTCATCTGCCGTCACGTAAACTAACTGCTGTCCTTGATTCATTCCTTACAGCGCTGTCACGTGGAGGGCGGCGTGCAGTGTCCGTCGTGTCCCTGCACGTTTAAATCTGAGACAAGCATGGGACTCCACAACACCTCCGTCCATGGGCGTAAGAAAGCTCCTCCCACCTCCTCCCAATGCTCCAAGTGTCCCTTCATCGGACTAAATCAACGCCACCTGGAGGAACACCTCAAGGTACGCCCCTGTTCTTCAAGTTCTTCTCTCTTCTCCTCAACTCAACTTCCAACGTGCACTTCTGATTGGTTACAGAGGAGTCACGTGGAGGGCGGGTTACCTTGCGACCTCTGCCCCTGCACATTCCTCACCTCCGTTGGACTGGAGAGTCACGTGGGGAGTGTCCACGTGGGTGGCGAGGCAGGGCCGTCCGCATCCACCGACCCACCCCCTGAGACCCCTGAGAACGTGGGCGGTAGGCCGAGGAAGTACAAGAAGAGGAAGAAGGGGCTCCTCTCCAACATCTGCGCACTCTGCGGATTCAAAACCACCAGCAAAGACATCCGCGCTGGAATCGCTGACCACCGAAAGGTACGCAAGCCACGCCCCCTGAAGCTCCTCCCTTTCTCTAATTGGTTGTTTATTGTTCCTTAAGACGAGTCACGTGGAGGGCGGAGTTCCATGCGGAGAGTGTCCGTGTTCATTCGCACACAAGCGAAGTCTCAAGCGACACGTCTTCCTCGCCCATCGCAACCACGCCCACCTGAAGAAGAAAAAGAAGAATGGAGGAGCTGCCCCCCCAAAGGAGAGGACTCCTCCCCCCACAGGAGCAGAAGTGGGAGGAGCTATGTTCAAGTGTTCACGATGTCCGTACTCAACAACAATGGCACTGTCCTTTGGGAGACACGTGGAGAGATGTCACGTGGAGGGGGGGTTTCCCTGTCCGCACTGCCCCACCCACTTCACCACGCAACGCTCTGTGAACGCCCACGTGCTCAAGGTCCACCAATCAGAACCAGGGCCCTCCACTTCTGTAGCTCCTCCCCCTCTGAGACCAGGTCAGTGTCCCCACTGCGCCAAAGAGTGTCCCACAGCATCTACACTCGCTCAGCACATCAACTCTGCTCATCCAATCAAGAAGAAGATCGCAGTAGCCACACCCACTGCGGAGGAGAAGAGGGAGGAGCCTAAGGAGGAGGAGCCACGAAAGGTCAAAGTGGTGTTGGGGGGAGGAGTTTTGCGGTGTGGAAACGAAGGCTGTTCTTTTCTCACGCTCCTCCCTTCGTCTATGGAAAAGCACTTCGCTTCTTGTAAAGCCACGCCCACCCATCAAGAGGAGGAGGAGGAGGAGCCTATGGAGGAGGAGGAGGAGGAGGAGGAGCTTATCCAGTGCAGCAAATGTGACCAGAAATTTAGCGCTGCAAAGGACCTGGATTCCCACCTCCTGGTAAGCCACGCCCCCTTTTACCTTATGACCTAACTAACGTGACCTATCCGTGACCTTTAGAAAGCGCACGTCCCCGGAGGCTTTGCGTGTCGCTGGTGTCCGCGCTCCTACCGCACGAAGCCCATCCTGGCAGTCCACATCTCTAAGGCCCACGGACAGCGCGGCGTCTCCCGCACGTCGCTAGAAAAGTACGCCAAATCCGCACGACGTCAATTTACACGTCAACTCTCATCCACCAGCGTCAACGTCAAAGATACGGCCTCCTTCAGACTTCGCTGCTCGCAATGTCCACTGCGATTCACTTCCACTTGGGAATACTCCACCCACAAAAAGGTAAGCTCCTCCCCGGAGACTCCTCCCCCTATAAAGCGAAGCGTAGTTCTGATTGGCTGTTGTGTTGCAGCGCGCGCACGTGGAGGGCGGAGCGAAGTGTCCGTTGTGTCCGTGTGCATTTGCAAGTCGGAGTGGCCGTGAAGCGCATTTGGACCTCGTCCACCGCCACTCCCCCCTCAAAATCTACAACTGCCCCAAGTGCACCTGGAGCACCGCCCACTCACAAAAGACTTTCGATGCCCACATGAAGGTGAAGACCACGCCCACTCCTCCTCCCCCTCCGAACAAAGATAACTGATACCCGGGTATTTTGTTTGTTTTGCAGGCTGCACACGTGAAGGGAGGCGTTCAGTGCGGAGAGTGTCCCTGTGCTTACCGAAATGCGGGTAGTCTGACTCAACACTACAGTCAGCGACACCCCCACAAGACTCCTCCCATCGCCCCCTCCAGGGCTCCTCCCACAACCTCCTCCCCCCCAGAGGAAGGGGAGGAGGAGGAGCCAAGGAAGAAGAGGAAGGTGGGACGGAAGAAGAAGAAGAAGGTGTCGGTGGGATGGTGTGAGGTGTGCGGGGAGGACTTTCACCGACTCATCTTCCTCACCAGACACCAAAAGGTCAGTGACCTCTCCCAAGTGACCTTCAACCAAAGTTCAACTAACCAAGGTGACCTTCTGACCTTGTTTGACCTTTAGAGCGCCCACGTGGAGGGAGGAGAGTGCTGTCCACACTGTCCGCGCACTTACAAGACACCCAGTGGCGTTGCATTCCACATCCGCGTTAAACATGCCAACGAGGAGGACAGGTCACCGACCCCTGACCCCCCTCAGGTCAAAGGTCATCGTGAGGGGGAGGAGAAGGAAGGGAAGCTGCCGTGCGTCCTCTGCTCCCCTCGCGTTTACCTCTCCTCCTTCGACGCTCTCAACGCCCACCTCCTCCTCCTCCACAACCCCACCCCCTCCAACGACCAGCCTCCCCCCACGGAGGAGGAGGACGAAGACGTCGACGTCGAAGAAGAAGAGCCGGTCGAAATTGGTCGACGCACCTCCACTCGACTTCTCGGGAAGGTGAAGCCAAACATGTTCAACGAGGATGTCGACGAAGACGAAGAAGAAGAAGAAGAAGTCGACGAAGACGAAGTCGACGTGGAGGAGGAAGAGGAGCGTCCACCTTCAAGACGAAGTCTCCGTCGAAGAACGTCGACGGTCGACGCTAAAGCTGAGGACAAGGAGGAGGAAAAGTCAACTTCAACAAAAGAAAAACCCGAGCGTGAAGTCAATGTCAAGGTGCGTCAACTTAAACTAGTTATATAATTGACGTGGTGTTGACGTTTTCTTTGTATGTAGACGTCAAAGGATGTCGTGAAGGTGTCGTTGGAGGAGGAGTGCGGCATCTGCGAGTGGCGTGGTGAGAGCGTTGCTCGTCACGAGGAGACGTGTCACGTGAGGGAGGCTCGCGCTGCTTCGCTGAAGAAGGGCCGTCGCCTCCTCTCCACCCTCCACGAGTGCCCCCTCTGCGCATTCTCCTTCTCAACCAAATTCGCACTTGACGTCCACCTCGCGCGCGCCAAAACACACGCCAACGTCCACTTCCAACGACGTCAACGGCCTCTAGAGACGTCAAAAGATGCCGTTGAACTTCCTCCGTCAACAGAAGCTGCCTTTGTGGCTCCATTGGAGGAGAAGGAGACTTTCGAGCAGGAAGAAGAAGTAGCGCGGGAGTTGGAGGAGATGGCAGAGAGCTGGAAGAAAGACGGCGCGGCAACGCCAACGGCACCTGCGGCAGATTCCGCGAAGCCTCCAACAAAAGACGTCGAAGCTCCTCCGAAGATTCAAAACAAACCGATTGAAAGTCTGAAAGCTCCTCAGCCTCC
>JAQGAD010001367.1:0-20321 GCA_034696625.1 Isotomurus palustris | reverse complement strand
TGTCTGATTTTACTATTAAATGAAACAAAAATAGGATCTAATAACGTTGCAGTACTAGAAGTCACTCGCGTTGGCTCGTGAATTAGTTGTGTTAAACTATGATTTGTTGCCAGAGACAACAAATAGTTCGAATGTTGAGACTTACATAAAAGGTCGATATTCAAGTCACCAAGAACTGCATAATCTATTTTATCATTAAAAACTACTGTTAAAAGTGAATTTAGAGAAGATAAAAATTGATCAAAGACCTCCTTTTTAGGAGGATTGTAAATTAAAATAATAATGAGAGGTTTCACAAATGGCAAAAATATTTGAAAGCAGTGAACTTCAACTTCTTTCGGAAAGTCTACTTCATAATTCAAAGGGAGGAATCTGTAGTTATCTTTTATATAAATAAGACAACCTCCTCCTTCTCTGGCTACTCTATCGTATCGAAGTACCCTATATCCCGAGATAGCAACCAAAGACGTGTCGTCTGTAGTAACTAATTTAGATTCGGTAACAGCAAGAACATCAAAGTTATACGTACTTAAGAATACTCGAAGTTCTTCTATCTTGCTCTTGATTCCGTTTACATTTAGATGTCCGAATTTAAGACCCTTAGCGAAATCGATGTCGACTATTCCAGAGGACGATCTGATTTGCGAAGGAGGATTTGACGGTGGAATTGTTACTTCCAGAATTTCAGATGATGGAAGTTGATCCCAGAGATTGATTTCATCCGCCACGCTGTGACAATCCTCGCATCTCCAACACTGTTTCTGCGCAGCGAAATCCTTCTGCGAGATTGCCTTCATACAAGTTCGGTGGAACTGACTCCTACAAGTTATGCAGACTAACTTGTGTTGACGAGGTCGGAACCGAGTTTGACACCTCTGGCAGTTTAGGACGGAGCTCATGATGATCACCCAAAGAGTAAAGGCACATAAAAAATGCAGAATTTTAGAATTAGTTAAAATTCATATTTATGAGCATGAACAATAACTTGCCAGTTAAACTAGCTTGTACGTGGGGTGCACAGCCCAGAGAGACAAAAAGTTCAAATTCCACCATGCTCAAAGGACGCTGGGTACACCCCACAAGCTAAAGTGTAGACAGGATCGGCGTAAACTGGAAGGGTTTCATCCTATCGGGTAGTGGAGGTTGAATCCAGAGCCACGGACAGGATATCTTCACAGATCTACGGCCCTGGCTTCCATCTTCAGCCTTGTAGAATGCGTGTTCCAAAGTCGACGTCAAAGCTTGAAGCACGTGATTTCTGAACTGGTTGGGATAACTAGGTCAAAGTTTAGGGTCAACCTGTGCCGTCGGGTGCAGAATTATGAATTTAAAGGATAAAAAGTAAGTTATAAATTTAATTAAAAATATAGTGACTACGAGCAGAGTGACTGTGTCCGTTGCAGCAGAAGCAGCAGCTTCTGGTTGTATTATCTCCATTATTCTCACACAGGATTAAGTAACTTCATGCATATAGCCTAGAGTGCTAGTCTAGATGTTAAACTTCAGATAATCAGCACGTATGAGGCAATTTATTATTGACAAGGTAGACAGTTCGATTGCCCGTGTTGATGGAAACCAGCAGTTATATTTTATCGGCAGGGGCTAAAAACAAGCTAAAAATTAATTGACACAACCATATCTAGACTTCTCCTATTAAAACTCCAACAAGATAAAATTATTGGAAAGACTCTCCCAGCAATAAAACCACATATAAGGGAAATATGTAATTGTTCGAATTAAATCGTATAACATTTTGCCCAAATCAAATCCATGCGTCTGTAGGCTTATACTCAGCAAGAAATGTTTACATGCAACATATTTACTAAAATATTTATAACACAACTTCGGCTAAATTTTCGACTATTTCACACGACAACAGCTTCCTGCTTTGTGCTCTGGCATCACTTAAGTCAGGAATGAAACTCCTGTTGTCTACTATCTAATCAACACATGCTTTCTTAAGTTCGTTCACTGATTACATAAAAATGTTCAAAAATATCTTAACTAATTTTAAGTAATTACAATCATCACGTCAGACATCATCCAAAGCCTGAGCTCTCATCTTAATTTTGAGTTAATGAGCATCCTAGCTAGTCTTCAAACTGCTACACAGTTGCCTGAAGATGATTTCCTCGTTTATATTTGAAACAAGCATAATTTAAAAAACTCCATACGCCATACATAAACATCTTGTTACAAAAAACCACAACTCTCGCACACCAACATTCAAACACAGTTTAACTCACTTTTTGCGTATGAAAGAATCGCTCCCAATCATTACTTGTGAACGTGTTCCCTACAGTCCTCATGTGAATTTCGAGAAAATTGAAATTGAAGAGGCTAAAGTCCTTAATACTAGTTCTTTCACTAACAAGCTGACTCTCGAGCATTGTGTGCCACCAGGTAAAACGGAAGACCAAATGCCATGTTAACTGAAACCAAAAGTTCCACGATGCAGGGGTAAATTAAGGTATTGAAGCATGGCATCCTTAGGTCTCATTTACTTCAATCATCCAATTTGTTTTGGGAACCCTTGCATATCATCTTGTTATATGCCTACCAGCCTACCAACATCGACTAGCAGCCCACCTTGATCAAGAAATTGTAGTTTCAGGCGTCGTTTTCATTATCCCTCTTTACCTTGTTGAGATCCAAAATCCAAACCCTCAACAGGTCTACTCACTTACTTACAATTGCTATCCTTCGATTTTCTCAGTATCCTCGCCGAGGAGATCTGACCAACAGTGACTGAGTTATTGAGGAATTTACTCTCCAACGAAAATGCATAGTTTTTTCTGCGATACCAAACTAATAATATGTATTGCTACCTCCATCAAAATCTCTTTTAAAGTTGTGTGTTAGCTGAAATGAATTTATAATGCACTTTTCTCTGCATCATCACATCAAGCAACACATCTACGCTTGATGTACGTTTCACTATGTACAGTCATCATCATCAAGTCATTATCATCAGTCTCATCAAGGTCATTATCATTTTCAAAAAGTAAACTAGCTGGCTAATCTCAACATATATGCACGTACTTTTCTCAACAAGCTTCATTTTCACAGACTTTTTACAATGAGCCTTAACCACCCAGATGATGATAGTCAGCTGCGTCTACTTGTCAGTTAAATTCTCATCTTTCACATGACCGAATGATGTGTACTGCGTGTACACAAGCACTTCTCTTGAAGTCTCTCGACTCTTGAGAGACAAGTGGAGACAGCCGAAGACGAAAAGACTCTCCGGGAAGATTCACAACGATCCTCAAATGAGACAAAATTTGAGTTGTGTGGGACTTGACTGACTAGGCGACTGGAGGAAAGACAGTTTCTTCCTCTCAGAGAATTTAGTCAAAATAATAACCTACACGGCTGATTAGAGTGAAACTGTCAGTTTCATTTTGTATGTTTATTTCGGTTTATTAAAAGTACCTAAGAGTTGTTACGCTATGATGAGATAGTTTTTGTAATATTAGACTCATCCATAATTGGTCAAACTCACCGGAATTACTCCCTTAAGTTTCATTGCACAAAATTATAGGCAACAATCATGTCCAAAAATCTTTAAACAAACACAAGCTGCCTTATAAGCACACTAAGACGAGAGGACCTCAAAGCATCCATCAAGAATTCAAACACCCATCTTCAAACCAATTTTTGCAATCATAGTCTGTTATTATGTTTTTGATGTGTCTCGTGTGTGAGAGAGAGAAGATGAGTAGATTGATGTAGACCCCAAATGAACCAACAGATTAAATGCTAACTACAAAATACAAACTAGTCTAGTCTACAAATATGTGTACTACTGACAGTACTGACACTGACAGTTTAGCTGAGACCGTGTAGCATACTTCATAGTATAACTATAAGTATGGAAAGCAAACCCAGTTTCAAAAGTATGAAATCATCCTGCAATTACGTCGTGTTAGCTAACCTAACAAGCGCATTTTTAAAAACCAGCTCTACTTAAGCAAACAACCTTGTTTAGGGTGTGAGTCTTAACTACTCAAGTGGACTCATTTTCAGATCGTTATCAACTCCAGCCATTGCATATTTAGAGGCCTAGCCATCATAATTGTTATGAGTGCTGCAGGAAACAAGAAGACCAAGAAGGTAAAAACCAGGTGTGTAGTCAATCATCCTCAGGTATTCATGGGACATACATACACAAAGCATCAGGCCATTTGAAGGTGCAGATTGTTTTAGATAATCTCTCTCATCTGAAGCCCTGAATGATAAAATACACACGATACTCCATGTATGACTTAAAAAGTAAATAATAATTACACTAAAATATTCCCTTCCTTTCCCGTCCGTTTCATTCCCCACGACATGAAACTGCGAGTTCCAATCATTTAATTCTAATCACAAAATACGTAGAGCATGCAATAAAAAAGAAATGTGCTATTGGACATTTTAGAAAGATAAAATCAAGTGTGTTTTTTGTTCTTTTAGTTGCCTAAATACGAACATCCACGACCAAGTTTCGATGCGATGATAAATGCCAACATGGAATTATCTTATTTTATCCTCCATTACTATAATCATAATTTCACCTAACTACTTCTTTACTTTCCTCAACAAGGTATGCGTGCAGCTAACCTGAGAATATGCTTTAGGGTTGCTATTTACTATGCAGTAATGCCTAGAATTACACAAGGTACGGGAAAAGTCAAGAAATTCAATTTCATTTGCTCTCAGACTGAACATCCAGCAAAAAGTAACGAGAAAAGTGTGTTGTACTCTTTCATATTGCTTATTTCCTCCTGAGAAGACTCGTGCACAAGCATCAAGTTCTCTGCGAAGACAAAAAGAATTCAAACAATAGAAAGGAGAGAAGAAATAGAAGCAAGAAATTATCCTGGACATTGATTTGCGTGTCTGAATAAAAACTTCTATGATCTGATAAAGTCCTCCCAGCCTCCGTCTGGACGAGAGAGTACAATTGTACAATGCAACGCAGACAAATACCGACGAACGAACTGATCCCTTCGTTGTCACTGACAAACTTTTGTACTCTTTTGAAACCAAGCCTTTCTTCGATATTAATCTAACACTCTGTCTTGTTCCAGACACTTTCTGTACTCTGTTTCATTTACAAACAAATGATTTTTAAGAATCTCGCTTTTCCATCAGATAGTTCAACAAGTTTCTTTTCCTATAACATTTATTATTGCTTCTGATGATCAAGTAGGGAATTAATTAATTTTGCAGACACAGTGGATTAAAGGGATCGCTAGCGTCTACATTATAATCAGCTATTTTAATCAGTCACTTCTAATCAAAATCTGAGTCCGATGTTTGGGCGGATGATTGCACAATCCATGAAATAATTTAGCAATCTTTTATCTAGTATAATGTACAGCATGTGACGGCTGCAGAACTTGATCAAGAGTTTCGAGAGGAATGAGAGAATGTAGAGAATAACGTGTAAAATATATAAAAAAATCGTGCAATAAAATACTCGTACATCTTTGATTCTGAAAGATTTATTTGGCAACTCAGCCACGACCAAAGTAGATGTAGATGAGGTTTATTATGCAAGGTACTTCTCCAAAAGCCAATGATCCTACTTATAATGCCTACAATTTTACAACCACCGAAGATAGTCATGTAATTTATGCCACTTCTGATTTCATAGCTATTTAATTTAAAGAGGACCGACGGAATTGCACCCATACATGTGGATCAATACCATCGGGTGAGCTTTTAGTTTCACCTGGAACAAGTTTAGGCAACCTTAATTTAAGAAAAAGGTCGTTTATTAGTGCTACAATTCTTAATCAGCATTATTTGTGTCTGATTTAAAGCTCTGGAGCCGTCCTTTCACATACATTTTTTCTGTCTTTTCCACTTAGGAATCCGATAAGAATTTTACCTACGTAAAGCATAATATAAATTTGAATCCTGCTGGAAGCTGGACCAGACAAGAGAAAGGCACGATCGGGTTAAACTATGACTTCAGAACCAAACCCATTCGAACCTTTTCGTTAATTTGAACCGACAGATCTCAAGAGTAGTTATACGATTTGATTTGGTTCATCCTTTTTCGCTTCAAACTTTCTTTGTGCTGCTCGTTTAAATCACATTTCATGAACATTTAAGATCAAAAGCATGTACTTTATAGTCCACGTCGGCCGACCCAACCGTCTAGAATTCCAGCGCATGCAGTCACGGCTTGGAAATTCTTATTAGTTTCCCATTTTACGCTGCAGAAATCTAAAAACCGTATGAGTAAAGGGTGAACACCTTACAACATTTTGACAGCTTTAGGAATGAACCATGATCCTTAATTATGTTCAATAACCTTTAATTAGTCATGTTTGCATTATTAACTTTAGATTTTTTCCGATTGCCGGTATTGCCGATGTACGTGGAACTTTTGAAATTGATATTACCTTCATTCACCTTGATTAAAAGAAACATGACTCTCTCAAAGTCTCAAACCTTCACATCCCTCGAATTCCTGAATTTGTAGATAAGGAACGCATTCCACATGTGTCATGCTTCGATAATTGAGGCAAACATCGTACAATATTGCAGAAATTAATAATAGGAAATATGCAGATGATTTCCCTTAACTTCGGAACTAAACCGTATTAATTACATCAACTGGTATACACGTTCGTAATATTTTCAGAATCTGTATTTAAAAGTTATTATTATGAATTCAGATTACCATTTTGCTGCAGCTGATGAGGCGACTGCAGGAAAAAATAAAAACGAGTAACTGTTTCGAAACTGTTATAATTTGCTCATGAAGTATTTTAATCACGTAGACCTGAGCAATGAAGTCTTCTATACTGTCCTATCATAGATGTTCCTGAGGAATTGCATGTAGGAAGTCAACTGTCATTAAAATCAAATGATTACCATCTTGCTAATACGGGGTATAATTACACATCCTTCATTAGAAAAAGCTTGACGAGAACGAATGTTTCTTGACTACAAGAATGCATCTTGACGTATGATAACTTCTGTCTTAAGCATCCATGACTAACAATATGAAGACTCAACTCGAATCACGTTTCGCCTATTAGGCTGTGATAGTGATAGCTAAGTAAATACTATACTGCCAGCTGCTTATTTAACAAACAACTCCCAGCAAAAATGAACTGAACGAATGACTGATTGGAGATTAGCACCGCCTCTTGCTACCATTAGACAACCAACCACTTTGTGTAGCATTCACCTTGGTGCACCTTTTCTTTCACTGGGCTTAGCCAGGTACTCTTGTAACTGCACTAAACCACGCCATGCATGATTCACTTCGTATTCATCCATTCATAAAACCTACCAAATTGAAGATATGGTAGATCAGGTCAGTATTTACGAATTTGTGAATTACGAATAGTTCCGAGTTGACCTAAAATGCAACTTAATGGTTCAAAATTTATCACACGGTAAAGCAATCGTAGTATAAATTGAACAATGGACAATGATTTAATTGTTTTCCTTTTTACTGATAGTCTGTTAAGTTTTCTTTCACAACTCACAACCAGTAGATTTACGTGCATGTGCGATTCATCAAGCGTTCTATCATGCCAGCAGCAGCGTAATTGAATCGTATGATGATTACTTGTTAGATGACTCCCGGTGAACTCAAAATCGTCGTCTTGATCCCAATGCTTCAACGACAGGTTTGAGAGTGGTGCAGCGTTAGCGAACTCCAAGTTAGCAAAATGCCAATCAAGAATTTGACGATCTCGTGGAGATAGATACACTTCACTATTAAGGGCAATACATTATGTCAGTAAAACAGAATTAATGATGAGGCTTAAAATTACTTGGAAGTACAAACATACCATGGTGTGTTGGATTCCTTTTCAGCCAGTTGGGCTTCTATTTCGCTCAGATCAGTTTGCAACTGCTCATAATCCTGTACGCAGGTTTTTTTTAAATTTAGGGAAATCTCATGATTAGTTGTTACATGGTAGTCCGCGCAAACCTTTATGGCATTATCCAGTTCAAGACGTGTCGATCTAAACGCAAATTCTTGCGTTCCATCCCTTTGGCTTATAGCCGAAAGTTCATTATGTTTTTCCTGAAGCGATTCTAGATCTTGCTTCTTGGCGAGCATCTATTAAATTAAACATTTATTAAATCAGAAGATTGCTCAACAATATTTTTTGAAAAAATTAAACTAAGAACGCAATAATTTCGTTTTATAGCGACTAAACTTACCTGACTCACTAATTTCTTCTGTTTCTCCAAAAGTTTCATTACTTCGTTGTAATAATCTAACTGAGTTTCTTTGACGTGTTTTTCTTGCAGCCTACGCAAAAACATTATATTATCACCTGTTGTCAGTTGTAATTTTGAAAAGAAACTCAACAACAATGTTTGTGATTTTCATTTACTTGATGACCCACTCAAGAGCTTCTCCTAAGGACACGGCCTTCCCGTTTACATAATTGAAGTCAAGGTGGTGAGACAAATAACTGGACGCTTCTAGTAATCGATTGAATTCTCGTTCAATCTTTTCATCTTTTTCTTTTGGCACCTGTAAATAAGTAAGATTTAATAAGCAATCTTACAAGACAAAATTATAAATGACATGTTCTGCATATCTTACGGTCTCTCCGTCCGCTTCAAACAATGGGCATTTTTGTTTGATCTTATGCAACTCCATTCTTATTTGCTTCGACAGTATCGTCAACGGATTACCTCCAAGTCCTGTCACTACCATTGCTCCTAAGTCAGCCACAAATTGCTGCTTTCGAAAAGTGACAACTCTTCCACCAACTCTATCTCTAGATTCCAATATAGTTACATCCAATCCAAATCGCTGCAGCTGCTGAGCAGCTACTAATCCTGCAACACCTGCTCCAATTACGATTACTTTTTTTGTTGCGAACTTAGGTGGAGGCTGTAATGACAAGTTATGCATTTTTAGGATTTCATATGAAGTCTTAATTTCTATCAGTTCGAATCGTACCGTGAGTTTTTCAAATACTCCGAAGTTTATGTAACCGTGTCGATCCAAATAGGCAAAAACACGAACTGCTAATATTTTGTCCGCGTTATATGGAGCTTCTAGTTGTTCCCAAATTGCCTTGAAAGTAAGTTCTTGTCTCGGATTTTGCAACCACAGTTGCAACTAAAAATAAGTATACCGAGTCTTACTAAATGTAATAATAAATTAAAGTTAAACAGTACGCCAATGTCACTTACGATTCGATTTCTCAAATACAGATACATTTTTTGAGTTTGCATTGGAGATTGAGTAATATCATAGAATGCCACAGCCTCTGGAGTGGACATTCGATCAAACGGAACCCGACTTTGGAAAGCAGCACCTTCCAATCCAGCTTTAAGTTTACGCAAAATTAAACATTAAGTACAAAAGAAATCGTAAGTCGTAATGTTTGTTTTGTTAGGTGTTTATGTACACCCATCTTACTTCTTATAGGATCTTCAGTCTCTTCTTCTCCTTTCCGAGGATTTCCTTCATTCTCTATTTCCTCTTCATCAAGTGGAGGAGAGCTAGCAGCTCGTTCATCAAATTCCGATTCAAAGTTGCTTCCCACATCATCATCAGGAGGAAATGAAGCCACATCATCGTCATCATCATCTATGTTCGATACAGTTCCAAAACAAGTCAGTAAAACTCTAGGCCCATCAAATGGCAAAATTCTGCCGTATGATTTACCATCCATGTCCAAACCTGCATCCTCGACAGCTTTCCGCATTTTTTCAGCTGTCGACTGTCTTTCTTTCTTCACAATTGGCGACATGATGGAGAGCTTCGACATCGGTTTGGGAAACGGTTGAATTCTTGCCGGGATTGGAACAATATCACTCATATCATCCGAATCAGTCAGCACTATCACCTCAGGTGACGGTGGAGGGGGAGGAGATCTTCTTGGAATGTTAATCCCCCTACGTGTCATCGAAGCCGGTCCAGCACGTCGCGGTGAAGGACGCGGAGGCAGCGTCCTTGGATCGATGTTCTCCTGACTCATGATAGACTCTGTACAATTTTAAAACAGATTCTCATTGAGAAATTACTTCAGCTTAAACTTTAATGTCAATCGGTAAATAATCTACTGTCACTATGTTTGTAAACAGATTGTTTACTTTCTCCTTACCTTTCCTTTTTAAATGCTGCTTCTTGAAAACTTCTATAAACGAATACTCCAATTCCTAGGTTTCTCTCTTCTGAAAACTCTTGGTAGCTCTTCTATTCTTTTGCAATTTCAATATAATTTGAAACTACAAGTCAAAAAATGTATAAAGTCAGGAGAGACCTTGAGAGGTGAGCTCCCATTCAGATCTCAATTATGTAGAGGTGAGAAGTTGCACGGAGAAATGTGTATGCGGGAAGTGCCGCTCTGGGTATGTTTACTTCCCCTTTCGATTTGCTTCCCGCCTTGGGCAACATGAGATTTATGCCTTTCTACACTTTGTTCGCATTCCAGACTCCACAATTTCACATTGAGTTGCATGTGCATGAGTTTTTTTGTGATCAAGACTCTTTCCAGAAATTTTATGAAATTGAGAAGGATTTCAGCTATGGTAAGGGAATGACCAATAACAGTTAATAAATCGTATTAAGGCAATGTCATACTTACATTCCTAGATCAACCCGATAGATTGAATTTTCGAAACACACAGTCTGTTTATGAGTAGCCAAATTTGTAAAACTTAATCAGTTGTATTTCTGCCAAGCTGAATTGAGATTAGATGTAAGCATGTTTGACATTTGCAGATTCAAAGTTTACCATCACAATATTGGGAATTTGGATTGCACGCTTAGATGCATTATCGTATTAAAGACCAAAAGTAAATATTTAATGAAATAAATAAATGCCTTTGATGTGAGAGAACTATTTGTCCCTACACAGCAGAGTAGAATAAATTGGTTGCTTAATAGAAAATCATGTATGTATTGTAGAACTGTATGTTTTAGAGTAGCAGTGTAGTTTTTTATGTAAAAGAGAACAAGTATACTTGTTTATTGACCTTGCTGGTTGTTGTTGTAAAGGTAGGGAATAAAATGATAAATGGCTGGTAGACTGGAATACACGTGCAATAATAGGGAACTTTAAAGCTAACTCTATGAAACTTTGCTCAGTGTGTGAATTACTGTGAATCATTCCTCGATTAAATAGTTGATTTACTAATTTTTAAGCTAAATCTGGTGAATTTGTATTACTTAATTATTTTGTGTTGAACAGTTTTAAGTATTTTTGGAGAACCTCGGTTCAACACAAGTTTTGGTTTTGGGATTTTAAAGTACAATACAAATACAACCGATCTCGTCATGAAGTGTAAGTAACTTTAATTTATTTTGAAGATGTTTCTCACAAATAAGTATACTCCATTTTCGCACACTCATCAATTATTACAAAAGGCACACAATCGCAATATTTCAAAAGTCTCGACTTAATTCAGAGCCCGCACGCAGAGGGTTAGTGAGTTAGTGGCTAGTGGTGATGAAATATACACAATGATACTTGAAGTAAGCATGAGTAAAAATCACCTCCATATCAAAAATCAAGAGCTGTATCATAATCCAGGGGATAAAAGCTTTTCTATTTAAACGTTAATTTGACACGACGAACTTTAACCCATCAAAAGGAGTGGATTTGGGTGATTAATAAATTCCCTACCACGTCTCACCTTCAATTCAGATGTTGCATTCTCACCTTGCTTGTCGCTTAGTATAACATTTTATTTCCTAAATCCTAATCTGCACTGGATTCCGTACTTACCAACGATATATTTCTGCATGACAGATTGATGATGTACGTAGTCTGCTATGAAGTGCTATGTATGTGCCACCGTATCATGTTAAGTCAATCCCGGCTTGCGGCATCAGCTATACGGTTGATCATTATTTATTTTATTGCAGAAATATTAGCCATCATTCTTTACTCAACTTTGATAACTTCAGTTAGTTTGATGCATTGTATATGATAGAGTTAGACTGAAGTAATCGTTCAAATCCATCACACTTCCAAAGTTCTTGTCCGCGGTGAGTTTTCCTGATATTCACCGGAAAGCTTTAGCCGTAAGTTATCCTTTACTTTTTCGGTCTTTTTGGATTTAAAATCTACAACTAAAATAGTTTGATTCTATTCAGATGGATTTCTCATCCTCCTCAGAAGTCCCTTTTCTTGCTTCTCCAGGAGTTCCAGATTTTGGTTGGGCAGAATGGCTTGTGTTCGGCTCGGTTTTAGCAATATCTGTTGGAATAGGAATTTTCTTTGGATGCTTTGGGAAAAAGAACCAGACTAATGAAGAATACCTGTTGGGTGGAAGACAAATGCACCCAGTACCAGTTGCCTTGTCGTTACTTTGCAGGTTTTTTTATATTTACAAATTATTTTTAAGCCTTCGTCTGTGTAGTGTTTTGACTTGGAATCACATTTTATTTTTCGAAATTTTCAGCTACGTTTCATCCATTACTTTGTTGGGAACGCCAGTGGAAATCTACTTTTACGGAACTCAACTTTCAGTCGTGATTTTGGCATATATTCCTCTTACTCTCAGCCTGGCATTTATTTTTGTACCTCACTACTTTCAACTTCAGTACACATCAATTTACGAGGTACGATATTTAAGTTTATTTAAATAGTATAAGTTTCAATTTCCAATGTCAAGTCTTGCATACAGTTGGATACTCGTTACTTAAATCATTACTAGCATCACATTGTTGAATCGCAAAAAAATGAAATTGTCTGATAGCAATCATCGAATTTGTTTACAAACAAAGTGCAAATAGTGTAGGCTAAAAGATTACTCATTGATTGATTTCGATGGGCCGATCGTCTGATCAATGCACTTGGTTTACTCGGTACTTACTTACTACTGTGTTTTGGATGTAATTGCAGTACCTGGAAGCAAGATTCGGTCGGTTGCTCCGCGTGCTGTGCTCGCTTATCAACATCATTTACGGAGTAAGATAACACTGTTTAATTTAATCTGTATTCCATGAACTCCAACGAGATAATGAATTGATTTAAATCGGTTCAAGTTCAATTTCATTGGTTTTAGAATGACGTACATATTGTATTGACTCATCTCTTCCTTCTGGTTTCAGATCTTCTTCATGGCTATCGTAGTCTATGCTCCAGCTTTAGCGTTACACTTAGTTGTGGGAATTAATCATAGAATTCTTGTGGCCATAATATTCACAGTTTGCATTTTTTACTCGTCTATTGTAAGTTCGGATGTTGCGTAAATGCAAGTGATATGAAAATGATACAAACCTAAGCTTAAGCTTTCTCATCAATCAGGGTGGATTCAAAGCAGTATTATGGACAGACTCCCTTCAAGCTGTAATTATGGTTGTGTCAATGGCAGTGGTTGTTATCGTCGGAACAAGTAATCTGGGGGGAGTTAGTGAAGTCTTCAATATTGCTGATCGCACTAATCGTCTTAACTTCTTCAAGTATTTTACTCTTCATTATAGTCCAATCATCCAGTTTTATTTGTATATTTTTCCTTGTGCTTCAATTATCAGTTTTGATGCCGATCCGAGAACAAGACACACATTCTGGACTGCGTTTGTAGGAGGCTATTTCCAATGGCTCCCGATGTACGCCAATCAAGCGCAAATTCAGAGATACATCTCTTTACCGAACTATCGATCAGTTTACATGCAAGATAAAATCATATTCGTTGTGAAACTCAAATAGAGAAAGGTTTGTATAATGAATATTATTGGTTTACAGAGCTCTAGGAATCAATCTTTTCGGTCTTATTTTTCTTATGGGTCTTACGTACTTTGCTGGATTAGTGATTTTCGGAACTTATGTTGCTTGTGATCCTGTTTTGACTGGGGTTCGCTAAACTAAAAAAAGAAAATTTTTCACATGCATTTATTTATTTAGTAGCCATACATCATATAAATGTTAATTAAATTGTGTGAAATTACAGCGAGTGGATGCAGCAGATCAGCTTCTTCCACTTTTTGTGGTAGAAACGCTTGAAAAATATCCTGGGCTTCCTGGGTTGTTCGTTGCTGGTATAACCTGTGCTGGATTGAGGTAAGTAACATTAAGGGAAATAGCTCATGCAAGAACAAGCTTTAAGGCAATTTCACGTTTGTGTAGTACTGTATCGAGCGGAGTGAACGCTCTTGCAGCGTCAGTCGTTGAAGATTACGTAAAAAAATGGAAACCTAAGTGGAATGATGCTAAGCTAGCAATCGTGTCAAAAGTCATTGCGACAGCTACTGGATTCCTTTCATTTGGTTTTGTATACATCGCTGAGTTGATGGGAAATATATTTACGGTAAAAATTACATGAATCTGTGGGGTGTAAGGGTGAAGCCTTAACTGTACTGGTGGCGTTAATTACTCTACACATTTCTTTCATTTAATTTCAGGCAGCAACTTCACTGTTTGGAATCTTTGGAGGTAAAGTGAAACTTTTTCTAACCCATGCTATTATTATTTCATTCGAGCAATCAAAAAAAGAAATGGGAATTTTTAGGTCCTACTTTTGGTGTATTCATTTTGGGAATGTTTTTCCCGTGGGCGAATAATATCGTAAGAAAATTATCATAAGAACTTTTGAGAAACAGAAACTAATCGCAATTCTTTGGTTTTTAAGGGAACTACTTTGTCTCTAATTATCTCCGTCGCTTTCATGAGTCTCATCGGAATTGGACAAACTGTTTATAACCAAGAAACTGGAAAGTTGCCGATTCAGTGGAAGTCTCTGAATGTATCTGAATGTCTTTTTTCCCACGACTCGTTGGGTTGGGATCCAAACTGGATTGTGTGGAAAGATCGGGGGGATGGATTTTGGATGCAACTCTTTTCTATATCTCCTTTGTGGTACCCTGCTTATGGAATCTTGAGTTGTGTTCTCCTGGGATTCATATTATGTCCATTGGCTACCTTAATTGCTGGGAGAAATTTAAATCCTCCATTGGAGAGTAAATTGTTTAATCCTCTCATGATGAAATTTTGGAAGTGGGCATGTCCCGGTGAACTTGTCCGGTTGCAAATACGATTTACGGAACAGGAGCTTTTAGGTAAGAATAGAGTAACGAATAGCCTGTTGTTTTTATTATAAACTGCAAGCTATAACCTAATAAAATAACCTTACATTTTCATTCTGTTTTTGAAAAAGAACATCCTGAATTGGGAGTAAGCTCTGAGTCAATTTCCAGCTTCAGTCCTCCACCTATAACTCTTACTAGTCAAGGGGAAAAAGGTAACACTGAAAATACGAAACCAGCTACTATATGGAGTACAAAAGACATTAGTTAAATTTCAAGTTGATATTTTATAGTTTCGCAATACAGTTTATAATCAACAAACAAGATTTTTTGTAAAAAAAATAGGTGGTTTTGATAACGTGGTATTTAATTGTGTTGTTTTGTTTGCAAACCATGAATCAAACCATGTGTGTGTGCCCTTTGAGTTAAATAAAAATTATGCGTACTAAAAGGATTGAATTTATTATTCTTCCTCTCTGAATGCTTGATTGATGATATCATCCCGAAATTGTTGGCCGTATTCAGCGTTGTAGCAGTACTACAACACAAAAAACAGTAAATTCATTAACTCAATCTTCCTGAATTCTCTTTCATCAAAATCAGAAGATGACTTGCCTCATACAATGCCTTGTAAGCCTCGGCTGTAGCCTCAAAATGAAACTTACAATAATTGAGAATCCTATGGCTCTCGTTCATTTTGGCAATTTCATCTCCTGTACAACAAGAAAACATGAGTATTATAATCAAAATTAGACAGCTTTTGAAATTTTCGTTTTAGTGGTTCATGTCACAGCCGAGTAAGCATTTAAAGGTGGAGAATATGTCATTAGATGTGATGTAAAATTACCAGCTTTTTCCATTGGAACCGTTTTGTTGGTACTGAATAATTCGAACATTGAATTGTACTTTTTAATATTTTTCATGAGTTCCACTCTTGTGCTATTTGAAATCGTTTTCATCTTGAAGTTCAGCAGGTCTTGGAAATTGGCGTTGTATTTTCCTTTCTGAAACACACCACATTTCAAAACTGCTCAACCTTCAATGCCTAATTTGAACCTGGGTTTCTTACCAATCCATCGATTTCATGGACACAGGCCACTTGACACTGAAATTCAAACAACGGTCAAAGAATAACTGCAATAAGAGTAGAATGTAAAGTAATGATTGACTGTGAAACTATTCTGACAATAGCTAAGGGTCCTTCCAAATCTATTTCATCAGCTCCGACCTGCTGCAGTGATTTCAGCTTAGCTCTGTGCCCCTCTGCGCAAGCTACGACTTTGTCTGCGATGTCGAATCTCTCAAAGTCCATGAAAATATCGAAAAGTGGATAAGGTAGTTCTTGTCCTTTGCAACATGGCTTGGCAAACGTTAGAAATGAATGGTTAGGAGTTGGAAGAGACTCAATTGGATCGCAAACAGTCTGAAACAATGGATGATTTTAATACTTATCATGCGTTTAATGCAAGCTAATTGTGATTTTTCAAGTGAAGAGTACTTCATTTGGTTTGGTTATTATAACAGTAGTCACTGTGGCTTTTTCCAGGCAAATCCCCTCTTCTGCTTTCCAAAAGCATTCTTCGTAGTATTTCAAGCGATACGGAGAATCAGTTAAGTTAGCTGAATTAAACGAATGATTCCAGTGATAAATAAAATCTACAATTTACTCAGTTTTTCAGGAACATTCGAGTTAAAATTTTACCTGCTACGTCACACTTCGATCCCTTGTCTTGCAGAAGTTTCTTCATGCTTTCTGGATAGTTTCGCATGAAAAATGACAAAAATGGTAGGTAAGTAGCGTTTTTTGGTTCGATCTAAATTTAAAATATTTCATTCAGTAAGCATAGTGTGAAACTTTGGAAGTATAATGAATGACGCAGATTACCGATCCAGCTCCCGTGATTTCACACCAATACGCGTTCCACTAGTAAAAAGAAGACAATATGAAAAATGACAGAATGAAGCACCAAAATTCCAAGAAACATACCATAGTTGTCGGAATATCATCGTTAGGATTTCCATGCTGCTGACTCAGACATTTCCTCCAATATTCGTTTTTGGCCAGCAATGAGTGCTGCATGTATTCATTGTTGCAACAAGTAAATCCATCTCCCACAAAGTAAGGATCCTTGTTTGGCTCACTCTCGTCCCAACAAGTCCTCACTGGGCCTTGTGAATATGAACCTGAGATCTGCAACAACCGTTAAATACAGTTAAGTATTATAATGTTGCAGTTGGTATTTAAAATAAAATAGTTAATAATGTAAACCCACGAACAAAAGAAGAACGGATTTCGTCCAGATTTTTGAGAAAAAGTTCAGTCTCATTTTTACGATTTCTTTTGCTGAAAAATCTCCTAACGGACTGCTCTTCTGACTCCGTAGACTGAAAGTGAAATCTGGTAGATCCTAGTCAGCATTCATCGTCAATCGAAGCTTAGTCAATTCATTTGTACTTATTTGGAAAAGCCGTGAATGATTACAGTCTTTTGGACTTCATCATCACCAAGTTTCAACAGAAATGCGTAAAATGCAATTTATTTGCACTGAATCTGTTGACATCTCGGGGTTTTATTTTATTCCCTGACACAACTGCACAGTTAGAGAATAGCCATAATTGTTTTCAAAATTGCCTTTGCTATGTAATGCGATATGCACAAACCATTAATTACACGCCTACCATTAAAGTGAGTACCATAAGTTTTGATTATATAGAGCGTGAAAAATTTATATGGGGATGTGCAAAGACTGAGTCAGCAGGGCATTTCCATACGTAGAGCTGGAAAAAGTGTGTTCATAGTTTATGGATTTATAAAAGAATAGCTAGCAGTTGGAAACCTCAGTCAACTTCTCCGACTTCCGGTGCAGCAGTTTAGCGTAAAAAGATAAACGCTAACCGCACGTGAGATTTAAATGTGCTTTTCTTTTACTGATTACATAGTATTACATACTGGTCAAATAAATGTGTTACATGGTCATTGGACTGTTTGTTAAATGGTCTTATTTGACATTACACAATACCAATGATGAATTTCCCTTTTAATGACTGTTTACAAAGGAATGGTAAGAACCAGAAACGCTCTTGTCTCTTGGGACCTGGAGAGCTGCAATTGTGCTATTTTTTCTTGTTGTCCTACAACAGACATCCACTTTGTTGTGTGAATAGCAACTTCATCTCTCCACTCAATTTCGAATCTGCTTGTCGATCGTCGTAGTTCAATTTCAGTAATTGCTTGCGGAACTACTTCTATAAGGACATTGCGATGCTGGACATGTAGACCTCTCAAAGTCATTCTCGCAGTTCGATTTATCCTAACTTCTAATCCATTAATGATTAGAAACCTTAGGAATAGCAACATAGTTTAATCAGGTGACTACTCGACTAGAAATGTTGTTAATAATAAATTATCATATCATACCCTTCGTATAAATTCATGAGGTTTGGAATCAAAGCCAAAATTTGTGGGGCTCCATAGTCCAAGTCGCCCGCAAACAAAGCGCTCATCTCTTCATGAGTCATATTTGTAGAAAATGTTGGATCCATGGAAGGACGAGTTGAAAAATCCAAAGTGGAACCGAATCTGTGGTACTCAATTCTTAATGGTTCTTCGCGTTGAGGGACTTCAATCAATGCAAATATTTCGACCTCACTCCACATTTCCGGTAACCTGAATGTGACAATCAAATTAGATGCGCACGAATTGCTGTATAAATTATCTCTTGACTTTCGCTTACTCCGATTCCAATTCCAAGCTTGGAGAACCTATGAGACTATGATTGCTGCCTTCGATGTCCTGTGAAACATCTCCTGGTTCTTCCTGATTCTCATTAACACACGAAACGCATTCTACAGCAGAAGCAGTGCGGCTTCGAGTTAAATTGTCTGCCGATGAAGCAAGTACGGGACTACGGTGCAATTCTACGGTTGAAGGCGTATCAGAATGCGCCTCATCATGAACCCCTGATGGTTTGAATTCAAGGTCATCTTGTTGTTGATCTTCCAGCACGAAGTCATTCATGTCATCCTCGTTGTTTTTGTAAATTCCTTGGGCTCCAGGGTAATCGCTGGTGACTCCGTTGGGGAAAAAGTATAAAGTTTCGTTATTATTGATATCTAGGATTTCCTCATCTTCTTCGTTGTCGAGAATTGTTTCCAAACGAATAGCATCGATTTCTTTCCTAAGGCTGCTTTCGTCGTAAATACATGACTCACTAGAACCATCAAGATTGCCACAATTTGAATTGTCTGCGGCTTGAGTCCTTCCTGGCATTGGACTAATATTGCCTCTTGTACTTCGACCAGATCCAGATCCCAGCCGTCGTTGCTCACTCCTGCTCTTCTTTCTGTGCAATAATTCACTTGTAGTTTCATTTTAAGTCAAATTACAATATATTTTTAATACAAACTTACAAAGATGCTGTGACAGCAAGGAAGTCCATATGTTCTTCTCGCTCCTTCATGCGCTCTAATGGAGACGGCTTCTTTACCACTTGCGAGACAGACGGTCTTTTGCCTGGAACTGGAACTGGAACTACGTGCCCAGATACTCTTCGACTCAGGGAATTAATTATAGTTGCTTGTTCCAACTCCAACTGAATCTGAACAGCGTTTCCATTATAAACCAGCTGCGTCTCAGGCTTCACTGTGGTTAGTGTGGTTGGACTTGGGTCATTAGAAGCTGCACCCTTAATCGTGACCATCGTTTCTGTAAATAATAAATCCATTTACTATGTTTCTTGGCAAATGGGACGGACTGTCAGCAACAACAACAGAAAATATCCGGAATACCCGACTCCTGATCTCCGTCGTCATCTAAAGTGAAGGTCATTGCGGCAGTATCTGGAACTGGAAACTCCTGTAACTCCTGTTGCATATTTACATTTCCACCGTACATCCTCCTTCTCAGCTTCTTATGTTCCTTCTTTACTCTGAGTCGGAGTCTTTCTTTTTTAACGCGCTCTATCGCTATTTCACCAAACGATTCAATATCTTCATCATGAAAGAAACCGCATCGTTGAATAAATGACCGAAAATAAGACAGGATCCCACCCATCGTGAGGATCTTGAGATGAACCTGCGAATTTATTATTATTCTTGTGGCTTCAAAAAGGAGCTCGGATTTCTTGAAAGACGAAAGGCCTTGGTTACGAACATGACCTACACGAAGTTCATCTAGCTGATGCAAGGTGGGTGGAAACTACGTAACAACGTCTGCTCTGAATAAAGGTGTTCCTACTTGAGGTTAATTCTGGTATCCACTTTTATGGGACTTCAGTCCCATGTTTTTTACTCGCCTCGTCGCTAGCAACGACTGTTCCGTAAATACGCTCGCGCTGTGGGGAAAAACTGTTCAGGGTGA
>JAQGAD010001366.1:0-20394 GCA_034696625.1 Isotomurus palustris | reverse complement strand
AAGGAGAAGTTCGGGTTAACTTTGGTTTTATTATGTTGAAAGGTTGAGTTCGCAGTTCATATCCGGGAAGAGTTTAATCATAATTATCATTAGTGACATTTACAATTCCAAATAAATCAGTGAAGTCTTGATTGAATTGCAGGAGCAAAAGACGCGGGTGGGTACTAAAATATATTTCTTTGAGTACTTAATGATCTTTGAGATGCAGTTTTAATGACATCCGAATAAAACCCGCTACCATGTACCATGTTAGTTTTCGGAAGAGCGAACGCTGGGAGCATCACCCATGGAAAGATAATTGGGAATATGGGAATGATGTAAAAGAAATGTCGTGTGATGAATCGAGATAATAATTGCGTTGAAATGTACAATGCAATTATAGATTTTTATTAGTGTTAGAATGCGCTAATGCACGAGGAGAGGAGAGTGATACAACAATCTAAACACAGATCTCCGTGTATTATCCACCCTCTTTCTATTCTTCATCTGTCTTTTTCATCTTAATGCAAAGTCGTATTAATATGGTGCATATATTGCATATTGCATAGTGAATTTGTGAGCGAGGGATGGAGTGGAAAAAATGGTGACAACAAAGGTGGATTAGACAAGGAATATAATTGTCCCATGCAGAGAATATTTTGCAAGGCAGAGGGAGTAAAAGAGAAACTAACTCTAATTACGTGTGATATCGGTTAAAAGGATTTTGGCTAAAACTACAGGAGTTTTTGTCGTTGCTCTCAATGTAGCGGTATTTTAAGAGCTTACGGAGATAAATATTAAGTCGGGAATCAAGGAAGCGAGAACAAAATTAAATCCGTTAAAAACAAGTCGCCCACTAGATTCCTCATTGCTAAATAAGCACTTGAAATAATAACCCGTATAAGATTTTATATATGGAGATGAGAGCACCTATTGTTGTACACGGACACCTTGCAAGTATATTGCATATTTCACTATGCTAAGTGTTTTTGTAGGCGTTTAATTTTTTTTCTTACTAAATCGTCTTCAAGGAAATTCGTGATGATGACTCGCATCTTACTATCTATGTGTCCCGTGTGTGTGTAAATGTGTGTGCGAGATAGACGGATGATGCATTTATAATCTTTTGTCTGCATGGAGTGTACAGTAGTAGCAGTGTGGAGTACAGGTTTGATGTTGGATTACATATATTACGTCACGTCCATAATTAATTATTTTTAGCATTGAGTCAAATTATTCCCATCATCTTCTTTAATTCTTCTATCTCTTCTTCGTTGTTGTCCATTTCCTCTGAAGATGAGCCAGGAAGAATGCACGACATGTGAATTGACTCATTGGCCGTGTAAAATAACACGATATCATTCAACTAATGGCTTCTTTTTCATGGAGAGAATAAGAATTACAAAAGGATGAGACAATACAAGGATGACATACCACTCGAAAGGTAGACATCTATATACACGGGTACAAATAAATAATGAATGCTGAGCTCACATCATCGCCAGGGTTGATTGTGAACATCTATCTGTAATTTCTAAGTGCAATCATGAGATGAAGAAGGTTCCGACCTTGAAGACACTTATTCACTAGCATCCTAAGTCCTGATCATTCATTGTTGTCTTTCTTCTTTTTACTCAATTTGTTTGTTAAATATTAAAAGATGTAGTAATTGACACGGTAGTTTTTATCAAAGTCTGAACAAGTTCGCACACACAGCCAAAGAACTTCTGTGGCTGAGGACGACTGAGGAGTTGTGGAGAGTCTCATTAAAGATTATTGGAAATTAATCGGTGATTATTCTGATTGCCCTTTTAAGAAAGTAAGATATAGTGCTGATTTCGTTAACTAACTGCAACTATATTGCAAGTGTGCCTGTTAGTCGTGGGGGGTTAGGTAATTAAAGAGCTTTATTTAACATATATATTGATTGGTCAATTATGAAAGTCTTGTTAGGAGGTTTGAGTGTCAAAATTGAGTTCTAGAAGAAATAGGTACTTGTGAAAGAGTGTCTTTGTGTATTTCACAACTTGTCTCTGAGTTAGGAAGGATTGAAAAGGACTCATGAATATCGGTGAGTCTGGTGTACGTTGAGTGTTGAGTTTGGTAGTGGGGGCTGAGCAGAAGAGACATATGAATGAGTACAACAAATATTGCATAAAGACTGAAATATTTATGTGTGAGTAAAGTGAAAGGCATTAATTGTGACCAGTCCAAAGACAAATGCAAATGATCGTCCGTATTGGAAGGAGCAGAAGGGATTACGTAGTGTATTTGGATTAGACTCGCGTTCCTTCGTTCCACCTGTACTGCCATAATTGTCTTGGCAGGGAAGAACATTGACACATTGTATAAGCATCTCATAGTCTCATGTTGAGTTGCCTAATAGTCACACAACAATTGGCACGTATTGATGATGAAAATGATGATGGTCTGATGTGATTTTTCAGAGAGAGAGAGAAATATGAAGTCTGTACAAAAATGGTTCTTGGCAGTAGCATTTTGCCTGGTGCTGGTTGGAGTTCCCAGAGGGACCCTTGGAAAGCCTCAGAGCAGTCATGAGGAGACCCTCACTGGAGAAGATGAAGAAGCCAATGAAGACTTAATTAAGAATATTAAAAATATCGAAATTAAGTGTGCTTCTCATGAAATCAGCATACGAATTCCAACGCCGAACACCCGGTTCAACGGGATGGTTTACCCGCAGGTATGATGACTTCCAGAGAGCTTACCTAGAATTTCAGAGACACTGATGATGAGTAGGCGTCGAATATTGAATGGCGAATTTTCATGTGATTTCAGGGACTGTCGAAGAACAGCAGTTGCCTTCAGGAGTACGAGTCAACCAAAGAATTCATCGAGTACACCCTTCCTCTAAGGTCGTGTAATACAATGACAACTTCTTCAGACTCAGGAGAAGAGTATTTCAACACGATTGTTTTGGAACCGCACCCAAAACTTGTGACAGGTCAAGGGCGTGGGTTCCATGTGAGGTGCACCTACCGACGACAAGACACAGCCACCTCGATGCCCTCGGTGACAATGAAGATATTCAAAAATGGCCATGAGATCAGACATCAAGGGAACGAGAGCATATCGGTGGGAGAGCCGATTCAATTCCAAATTTTTGTCCATGCTAATACCACGTAAGTTTCAAAGTCTTCCTGATTCTGCAAAAACTGGTCTCTCCATATTTGGCTCCGATGCACTTGGGTTGGATCTTGAGCATTTAAAATTGGGATGAACACGGAAATAACCACGTAACCCAGAGTCTGCCTACCAACCACCTACCTACCTACCTACCTTCTACCTTCTACCTTCAACCACCCATATATAAATAAAGACTCCCACGCATTCCTCCATATAAAAATATAAACATCTCTTTCCTTTTTATGACAATGGGATGATGACGTGGATAAATGTGCATGTCTTGGGATTTCATGCAAGCTTACGACGGTGAAGTAAATGTAGCCTTGATTGTTTCTTCCAGAACTCCATTTCTCGTAACAGACTGTCACGTCAGAGATGGATTGGGGTGGGCAGAAGAGCTGCTGGTGAATTCGTACGGATGTCCAGTGGACTCTGAGCTCCTTCCACCTTTTAATTACACAGATAACAAAGCTACTGTGGAATTCTTCGCACACAAATTCCCCTACAGTCCCACAGTCTACTATTCTTGTTCAGTGAAGATCTGCAAGAGTACGGACTCGTGTCCCCCTCCCTTGTGTCAAGGGTCGAAGAACCTGCTTCAAAGTAGGATAAAGTTCAAGAGAGATGCGAATAACGAAGAGCCTGCAACAGTTCAGGTAGTTTTTCTCGCAACAATATTATATGACAATAACCTTGGGGTTTCTAAATTAAGGCATGTCAGGTTAGATGAGACAGGAGAATATTATATAGTTAAACTTTGTAGGGCGTGTGGGTAACATACTTAAGCTAACTTTGGTTTGCACTGTGCTAACTAACACAGCTTCATTAAACGCTTACACATAACCTTGTCTCATATTCCTCTCGTGTAAGGTAATAGCAGAGAGCAAACTCCCACAGATTTTGTGCCTAAATAAAATCATGAGAATTATGAGAATGTGGGAATGTAAAATATATAATGGTAAATGGTAGCTCTCTAAATCGTTGAGAGTTATGCTCTGTTATTATTATATGGCCTATCAGCTTTTCATAATGAAAAGTGAGGTGAGATTGCTGTTTATGGGTGATGGGAGCGTATAATCGAGATGGGGTCTTAGTAATTGCCTCTCGTGGAATAAAAAGTGAATTGATTTGATTGTGTGTGGCAGGTTTACAACGGTTTGTGGATAAACGAATCCTCAGAAGAAGACGTGGCAGATAACGATGCAGAAGTTCTTCGAAGCAAGAAGGCGAATGGAGAAGTGCTGTGCTTTAAGCAGAGAGACTTTGCCCTAGCGATTGCAATCTCTGGTTTAATTCTTATGATTGCAGTGATACTTCTTCTATTTATTTTGTGTCTCAGAAGACGCCGAGCTTTCAAATCTTTAAGTGAATCAGGATCCAGTTCGATTTACTCTGGGTCCGGGACGAACTTCACGGGGAATACTCGAGGATACACTAACACGGCTTATTCTCATTCATCTGACTAAAAAAATTCACACACAAGGAATACAACTAACCTCTCTGTACTTGTATTGTATATGATGTCTACCTTCGGATTCAGTTAAAATACTCGAGTAGTAAGCCGAGATTGTGTGACTGAAGTACACACCGCCTCCGTTGTCTCTAAATATGAAAGCAATGCATTATATGTTGTGAAGAACCAAATTCGTAGGAACGTATGCTTTACATGATTAACCAAAACCACAAAAGTTTTTACAGTATGACAGTATGAGTTTATGAGTTTGAGGTAGTTGGTGTATGCAACAAGATTGATTGATTTTTTGAGGAGTTTAGTAATGAGAAGTCGGATGGGAAACTTTTCTGATTTCATCTTTGCCTACACACTTAAACCACCACACATCATTGTACATTGATTTTTCCTTTCCACAAATCCTCGAAGCATTGTTAACCATATTGTTGCATTTTGTAATTTGTAAACCTTGTAAACTGTGCCGTTTTACCCCATCAATTGCCATACTATTATTTAGTGTTATTTACCTGTGTTGTGCCCGGTATTATTATGTTAAGCAGACTAATGTTTTTGTTAATTGATTAAAATATACGTAATGGTTGTTGCTTTTTGTATAAACCCAAACTTGAACAAACACTCTCATTTCTCTTAATTACCTAAAATAATAATCCTAAATGGAGTCGATTGTATGACAATTAGATTTATCCGATTTATCTCTTCCAAGTACGGAAAAACTCAAATTACATGAAATGCTAATCTACAAATCCTTGATTACGTCGGTTCCTACTGAACCTGCATGGGAACTAAGACCTGCGATCCAGCACTCTAATTGAATTGTCCAAAGGCAGGTGTTAAATTCAAGTGGAACTATCAGTGGATTTTGAGTGGATTTTCCAAATCGTTATTGCACTCTGTGATATGTCTATGTAATATGATGTCATAATCTTAATGATGAATGATTACTTGTGGGAATAGTAATGCAATAATAAGGGAATTCTTCATTTGAACAATCTGGAGATTCTGGACTTTCCCAGTAAATTGTATTTTAATAGGAATTTCTTGTATAAATGTAGAGATTAATGCAGAAAAGTTTCTTCCAACATTTGACACAAAATAACTATAATAATATACACAATGAGATTAGGTGAGTAAAATGGACTACAAATTCATTAAAATGAAGCAGGAAAGCAACCGCAGACTTGTAGAGATGGAAGAGTGAGGAGAGGAAAGGGAGTCAGAAGTGCCGGGGGTTTGTCCCATAAGTGTTTTGAGACTCTCAAACGCATCCACTCTTCCATGTCCGAAGACGTGATTAGGAAATTCCGTCTCTCTCATTCCCCCACAAGATGAGGTGTTCGGCTTCACTGAAATCCTGTCAGCTCCAGAAAACAAGTAGTGTCGGATTTGGTCATAGGTCAGATTCGGATTGTGTGCTAGCAGCATCGCAACCACTCCCGTTACGTGAGGACACGCCATACTCGTTCCGTGTAGCTCCAAGTACGCACTGTCTGAAGTGTACCATGAGGACATGATTGGAGATCCAGGAGCGGAGATGTCTGGCTTCACTTTACCACTGTCAGTGGGTCCTCGACTGCTGAATATCGAAATGAATGCATCTTGAGAAACAGAGCCTACTGCTATGACATCTCTATCTCCAGGTGATCCTATAGTCCCACATTCACTTCCCGCATTCCCAGCAGCGAACACAGGAACGATCCCTACTGCATGCCACACTTTAATCACAGCATCATAGAAGTCTTGGCCTCCTTGGGTTCCCCAGCTGTTGCTGACTACATGAGGAGCTTTGCTGCAGTCCTTGGAAGTTCCGTCAGGAAGAGTGGGACACGTAAAAAACTGGGCACAGGCAAGTAGAGCGACTAGGCTACACTGGGCTTCGTCACATCCACGACAAGCCATCCACTTTGCTTGAGGATAGACTCCGAAGCCAAATTTGCCTGTGATGGTCCCAGTCACGTGAGTTCCATGACCGTTGAGGTCGTCGGGGGTGGTTGAGTTGAAATACGGATCAAACCATCCGTACCTCCCTAAGTAAGAATCTCGAAGAGCTTCGTGAGTCCATCGGACTCCAGTGTCGGTTATTCCAACCCGAATTTCCGTCAGGTTTGATGAGTTATGTAAAAGAGGCGTCACTAAATCTACTTTGATTGCCTTCATTCCCCATTGGAACTCAGTTGAAGAATTCTCAAGCCTCTCCTTTACTCCGGAGCCGATGGTTGTCTCGTATAATGGGAATATGGGATTTTCAAAAATAAACGAGATTTCTGAAAATCTTGACAGCTCATTTATAATGGAGTAATTTGCCTTCGGTATGTACAGCTGATTGCAAATCCACAAAACTCGGAACTGAACGTTATGAAGGATCAGAAATTCTTTGACTGATTTTTGACTTGAGTGAGCCTGATTTTCAAGTAGGTTAGTAACAGTGAATGCTCTTTCCTGTCTAGTGCTGATGTGAATTAGGCTTGAAATCCGATTTAAAACTGATTCTGTTGATTCGTTGAATGTCACTAATACATCAAAGTCACTTTTGTCACCTTGACCTAGTAAGTTTATCAAATTGCTCGACACTTTTGATTCCTTCAAATCTTCACTCAACACAAGAAGTGAAAAGCGAACTAATAAAATAGCAAGGTAGCTGATCAACTTGATCATTTTGTGCATATTTTATGTGTGTATTTTAAATAGAAATTAATATTTCGAGTGTAGAACACTTGGAACCAATTTACTGACTAAAATAGATTCTGTGTTGTTTGTGGACCTTCCACCTCATGGGCATAATCATTTTTTATAGCTTAATTCTCTGGATAAGCCAACAAGGGACATTATACAGTCAGATGATAATTCGCCTTATCACTCGGTAAATACCACGCAAATTTTATTAAATGAACCAATGGGCTGCATTCGTGACGCACGGGGAATTACTTCAGTGATCTGCTTTGGCACTCCATGTACTGTAATCCTTTCCAAGATAGGTTATTATTACATATTACTTAATTATTTTATGTGTGTGAAGAGATCGCTTGGGAGTGTTTAAATGTGTGTGTGAAGATCCGTTGAAAAGTAATAAGGTATATGTGAAGAGAGCAAAAAGAAGATGTGGTGAGGCTATGTTCCCTGAAGCGAAAGTTCATTATCGCAATGATTGTAAGGTTTTGGCTGTAGTAGGAGGTTTGATGACAGGAGTGGGGACGGGTTGGGAATTTATGGTGGGGCTGAGAAAGGAAAGGTGGTACTTGGGTGTGAGGGGAAAGTCCCACCTCCCCATTCTGAGGGTCGTTAGGAGGTATCTTTACTGTGACAAGGGACGAGATGAGAGCCAAGTTGAAAGCCAAACGGGCGAAGAATCGGTTCTTATCAAGTGAAGTACCTTTAGGATTGGACCTCACACGTCTGCCAAAACCTCCAAAGGTATTCTTCTTTCAATGGATGATAAAGTGATGATGAAATGCGATAGTCTTACATTTGATTTCTAAAATCTCTACATACTATTCTACTGAGCCACCTACTTTGTCTCCGCGCGTCCTAAGGATTCCACAAGTAAAAGTTGGAAGGATTAGGATAGTAGGAAGGTGGTGGTAATGGTAGTGGTGGTGGTGGTGGTGAAAGGATGAAAGGGAAACTTTTGCAAGTGGATTTCTGGCTTGTTAGGCGATAGTAGAAACATTGAATTTCACTTTTGGACGTGAAAAGACAATGACCATATCTTTGGCAGTCATCTCGGCCATTTCCTCTTCTAGCTTTTCCTCTATTGATTGGAGAAAGACTGTATGGTGGAATGGGATGAGAAGGAAGGAATGGAAGGGATCGAGGAAAGGGAAACGGGAGATTTTATGATCAACTCCGGAACACAATCATCAAATCATGCAAATTCTACTCGGTCCTAAATTCAGACTTATTGCTGCCTCCGAGATTCTTATAAAAACGACTAAATTGTTGAATCAAAGGAGATAATTTATTTAAATGAGACAATCTCCAAGGACCTGTTACCCACTTTCGCCATTTTTGATTTGGTCAATTCACTTCCCCAGGCTTCCTTATAGATCCGATCGTATCTCTCATCGTTTCTCTACAGCTCTGCTGTAACATTATATGATGAATACAGATCTCTCAAGTTGAGTCAATTATTCTGCATCTCTACCATCCAACTGCACACATATACACACGGGAAATGGAGTAATCAACATATAAAGCGTAATCAAGTGACTCCCATAAAGAAACCCATTAGTTGATACTCCTACCTCTATCTACACGTGATTTTTCGTAAACTGCTAATGGTTTGATTATTCTGTTCCATTGAGCTTTTGAATTGAAGTGGGCCTAATTGAATTACGAACTCGGGTGGAAGCTATAATATAACTGGGTTTGGTTTTTGGTGGTGTGTGACTGTGTGTGTCAAGTCGTGAATCGTCGGGACTCACACACACGTATACATATACACACAGATTGGAATGGAATGGAATATATACGGTACGGACAAGAGAAGAAGAAAGGATGTAATAACTCAGAGGGTCCGGGTGAAAGGAAGGGACGGTAAGAGAATAGCCAATGGGAGAGTAATTTGTGTCGGGTTATTTCCAAGCCATAAAATATCCCTTGTCAAATCCCTTTAACGCCTTCTTATTATGGGAAACTCACTGAACGCTTTATGATTATGACGTTGTAATAAAAAGATTCCAATAATCTCTTTGCCTCGTTGTCACTCTGGGAGAGGAGAGAGAGAGAGAGAGAAAGCGAGAGGAGCGATCAGAGTGACTTAAGTGGCAGGATGAGAAATGTAGCGTGGAGTTGAACGGGCAAATCCCTCAGGTACAATTAATTAATCTTCAGTCGCTTTATTGTTATGAACTCGTTCTGGTCCGATTAGATCATACGTGTCCATTATGCAGAGAAAGTCTTGTCGCGTGGTGTGGTGTGGCGGTGTGGGCAGACAGGCGAGAGGTAAAGCTAAAGCATCTCTGCTCGCTCCTGTTCGCAACAAATAAATCACTCGAGGTAAACAGCTCAGAAGCTCAATTGCTCAGCTCGCTTGTTGGATTTACAAATGATCGCTGTTGTAGCTTTCTACGTACTAATTCCGCCTTCCTCCGAAGCCTCTCCTTGTCTCCTTCCGCTTGGCATTTATTTATTGCTCTCCCACTATTATTTCACACACAAGAATGCTGCTACATTGTCCGTCCATTCATTCATACCCCGTGCAAATAATCCAGTCATCCTTCCATCTTCAACTTCATTCCTAATTCCTAGCGAATTCCCCTCGCTTTCTTTCACCTCCGCGTCAAGTTACGAAGGGAATTGTGTAATTCCTGCCAACTGACGAAGGTATATGACTTTATTCAGGTGTCGATGTTGCGTGAGATGTTCCCTGCTGGAACTGGAGAAGGCAAAGTTCTATTTTCTGGCTTCTGGAGTTTGATATGAAGGAAGGATGGGAGCTGCTGGAGAATGGTGGAGACAGGAGGATGAGTAATACTTGGGGTTCGAAGGACCTTCCTCCACTTTAAATCCGTTTCAAGGACTCCTTTGTGCGGAGAGTAGGCCAGTGTCCACGCCACAGTGAGTTTAATGCTAACCCAACGTCACTTTCTTCCAGGCGTATAAATCAAGGGTATCTTCTTACTGTCCCGACCAATCGAAAGTGTCCAAGGCAGACATGATTTCTCTTCCTTCATTTCCTCCTTGCAACTCTCTCTCTCTCTCTCTGACGATCCGCCGGGAGAGAATGGAGAAAGATGAATCGCAGATTTGCTCCAGAGTGAAGGCTAGGCAAGACAGAATCTGACTTATACTTACTTACATTATTAACTGAAGGTGAAAGCAGAATTGACCGGTAGTTGATAGAAGTCACAAGCTCTGTAGTCTTCTTCCTTCAAATTAACTTGTTTACGAATAAAAAGTCAAATTAAAATAAGTACAACGGTTGGAAGGGATCGTTGAGGAAGAAAGATTCAATTACAAATGAGAACAGTTCGTCACTGGCTTCGTGCATTTCAATAAAAGACCAAATATCCATTTCGTGTGGCCTTTTGTTCCAAGAAACATCAACATTATGGGTTGGGCTTTGTTAAATACAACAATGGAGATGAGGTGGAGGAGAGAGTCAAATAACAATAATAATAATATAAGGCATCCGCGAAAGCGGGGAGAGCGAGAAAGAGACTTTAATTTGTAGGAAGTGATGCATCCGATACGAGCCGTGTTTGAACTCGGGAGAAAACAATGCAAGAGAGAAGCGTGAAAGTGAAATGCACGGTGGAATGGATATGACAGTTATTACACGTGCATTGTTTTGATTTCAGGCGGATTTCTGTGTGCAGATTCACATTAAAGTGGGACCATCAGTCAGTCATAATATTTTGTAGTTAATAACCCGCATCATATTGGAGAGAGAGAGAGTTGAAATTTGATTGCGTGAGTCTCACGTTGCCTCAGAGAGAGATAGTAGAGAATTCTGGAGACAGTATAAATACAGAAAGGCATGTGGTGGTCCTGCTGGCTATTATCTGTGAAATTGGGAAGAGAGCCATGAGCCATGGAATGGATTATCGAAATAAGTTGGCGTGACACATTACTGTCTACGTTGACCAAAGTCACGGGGAGAAAGGAAGGAGAGAGAGAGAGAGAGACAGAGAGAGTCAGGTAGAACGGAGAGTAAATGGGGCTTTGCCAAAAAGAGGTGAGCCCATTTATTGTGGATGATATTGGCCTATCAAGTGTCCAGTCCGTGGGGAACGATAATAATAATGTGTACAATGGTGATTTCGATTAATCCTATGACACTCTGGGGAGGCTAGCACCGTTTGGAAGGAATGAGGAGACTGTTCCTCCAATTACCTCTCTACGCTGGACTCTGGACAACTACTTGGCCACTCAGCCAACTGTGGAGCACCCAGGTCGCTCGTCGTCTCTCGTCTATCTCTTCTTGTTAGTCTCATCGTCGTCCAAAAAAGTCTCTGTCTCATCGGGGAGTAGAGACCATTACCATTTCTCTGTGGTCACTTTCCACTCCTGCAAAAGACACAGAGTGAATGTACATACACGGGAGACATTGTCACTACGCAGAGCAACAGATAAGTCACAAAAATAGAAATATGTTAACGTGATCCATTAAGGGGGACATTAAATGGAACTGCCGAGAACGATCTGTTGGGCTTTCTCCGTCCAAGGATTTCCTGAGTCTCTACTACGTTGCGTTCTCCAAGTTCCGGTTGAGTTTTAGCTTCGGTTTGGCGGAAAGAGTGCATAGACGTACAGATGAAGCTTGGAAAGGGGAGGAGGACGACCCATGTTATTTTTGATGTGACTGCGAGACTTTCACAGGGAGGAAGAATGAGTTGGTGGAGTGGAAAGATAGGAAAAAGAGGAATGAATAAAAAGACGTTTTTCTGTTGGAACAATAGGATGCAAAAATGATATGGAAGCAGAGAGAGAGTAGTCGTCGTGAGATGACGGAAGGGAGGAACGCGTCTCACCAAGTCGGTGTGTGTGTCTGTTGTAGTAACGTATACATACAAGGCAGTGTGTTGTCTACGAATAAAGTATTTCAAGAAGATAAAAAAAGACTTGGTGCTTTCTTCACCCGAGACGACGGAGGTTTTATGTCCACAAAAATGTGAGATGAGAAGATGGTGCTTTTTGTTGAACAAAAAGAGACACTATGATGGATTGACAAACGGAGAATTCAACAAGTCATTGAAGCGACGAACAAAACAGTCTCGACAGAGAAAAATTACACTTTTTTCCCAATTGCGTCGTTGGAGGAGAGAAAAGTTTGATTATCGTGTGTACGTAGGGATCCTCTTTTTTAGTTTCTTTTAAAGAGATATGCTTTCTCGTGATAAATATTTATGCCAACGCATCATTGTTGAAGGAAAAGTGAAGGTAATAAATCATTGATCTTTAAAGAGATTAACGTGAACTTAGTTCGTGCCTACCGTGCTTTCACTATGTACTGTAAATTGCAAAGGGTGAATATGGTAAATTGGAATGAAGGGAGAGGGGACTATTGGGGGTTCTGCGTAAAAAAGTAAGTTTCTGAAAATCAGAATAACCTTGAATATCCTTTATGAAGACACCTGAGTCGACATTGTCTAATGTGAAGCAACACAGAAGTCAAAATCAGTAGTCAAGAGTATTTATGAACTTCCAGGTAGTAAGATAATCTTATCATAGTCGATCTCTCCTTGCATTTGCATTATTGTTTGTTATGCAGACATGCAGTTATGCACAAACACAACCACAAGTTAAAAATTACTTTTGTTCAGTCAAAACATCTTCAGATTATGAAAGTAAAAATGTGGGGGTGTGGGTGTGTACACACAAGCATCCCTAGGTACCTACTCACCTTTAAGCTATAGTAGCGAGGGATCAAGTGTAAAAATGGAATTACCATTAAGCCAGCACAGAACATTTGAATGTGTTTGATGGTGTGTGTGTGTATGCAGGAAGGAAGCCTTTTCAATTTAGCAAGTTGCACTCTGTCTGGGCATCCATTCATTCATTCACTGAGGACTAATGCACAACTCATCAGGATAATGAAATGAGGAGTCAAAAGAAAGCTGGGCGAAGGAAAGTAAAATCACAGCAAGGCGTCTCTCCCTCAGTTCGTTGCTTCTTCGTGGAGAGCAACAAGAAATAGAAAAGTGAGAATTCACAACTCTTCCAGTCTACTTCCGTCTCGCATTCAGATTTATTCATTAAGTGAAATGTGATCACTCCTCCTTCTATCCAAAGTTAACGTGCTTCGATTTTTCATCATATCACACGTAAGGGAGTCTCATGTGGAAATGGATTTCTCAGCTCGACTCATTGCTTTCCTTTCCATCACCTTTGGTATTTTTGTTTGATTAAATCGGACGATATACGCTAGGTCCCATTATTTCACCGAGTTGTCCTTCTCCGTGGGGAGTTTATGGACAAACACGTTAATGCTACAAGTACAAAAGTAACACTGAAACTCCACCGAATCAACTTTTATCAGTTGTAGGAAGAATGACGAGGAGATTTTTAGGAAACCATAAGAAGGCTAAAGCCATGAAGGTAGTTGATCAGAAGAGATGTATAAATCACAAAGAGTATGACTGGAACTTCCTGAGCTTAAAGAGTTTCTGCCGATCAGTCTTTCACGATTTGTAACTCAAGTTGAAGATGACGAGCAGTGGAGTGCGGAGTGTTTATGCGTTAGTTTGGGTGTAGGTGGAAAGTGGAAAGTAGCCCAGGGTGAGTTTGTGTTTTAGATCTCCATCAACGTCTCAATAAATCTTGGGGAATGATATGGTGGTATTCCTTAATTGCAATATCTTAATTATTTTTGTGGTCTGAACATATTCCGGATATCCGAGAAAGAATAACCGAGGAATTTTTGGAGAATTGGTTTCTTGCATGTAACGAATCTAGAGGCAATTTTTTGTGAATCGAAGTTCTTTGGCATGGAATGCACACACTCACATTCATAACACATATAATATGGGAACTTGAGTGGATGGAAGGCCTGAAGGAAGCAGAGTGGTTTATCTTGATCAGACATCTCATCTTTTGTCCTTCAAGCCTTTCTTAGATGGGGACAATAGAATTTAGAAATATTGCACCCATTTGTCCTTGGGTTTGAATGGAATTGATCAAGTTCCCGTTCCAGAAGCCGAGAGTCTTTCATTTTGGAAGTTGGTGGAGAGCTGGATGGAAGATTCGTACGGATAATCGAATGACTTTTGGGTGTTTTATGACATGAGAGAGAAAGCTAGCCGTAGGTGTCCTGCGGTCGGGTTGGGTAGCAATAAATTAACCATTTGACAGGTTAATCTCGTATTTATGACACAAGGAGAGTCAGAATCTCCCGATTTATCCCGCATAATCATCTCTTTCCGGTCCGATGAGTTCAGCCTCCGTATCAAAATGGAATGCACACACCCCATTCAATTCAATCCACTTGACTTCACTCTCTCTCTCAGTTTCGGATGAGTCTCGGCGTTTTGTTACAAACGGTATTTACACTGTATACTACTAATGGGCCGTCACATTGCCCCTCGTTGCTTTTTTCCTTCCTTCGTCTCGCTCTCTCTCTCGCTGTACTCTATTTCTATTGAATGTATTGCATCCGTTCACTCTGAATTTCACTCTCTGATCCTCTACTTTACTATATGTGTACTTCCCCTTCCCTCAATCCAAAGTCACTCTCGTCATGCACCCATTTGTTCGATTATGATAGAGATGATGACAACCTCGGACTTGTACACTCACTTTCCTCCTCACTTCTTCTTACTCTGACAGTTAATTGTGATCTACGAGATTTTTCAGTTCTATCGCTTTCAATTACTTGTACTACTTGTTACTCAAATCTAATGAATGATGGAGGATGAAACTCCAGAAATTAAAAGTCATTCAGATTGAAACGCTTTCTATTTGGGATAATTTTCGTGAGCTTTCTCGTAAGGATTAGTCATCTCAGAATCCAAGTATAAATAAAAGGTCTGCGTATAAACTATAAATGATGTGTGTGCGCTGTACGATGTGCATGTTCTGGAAATACTTCACTTTACAGGCTTTTGTTCTGGCGAAATCAGGTGTACTTCCAATTCTTAGTAGAAACACTTTGGAACGGAAACAGTAAAATGATGCAGAGAGAGAGAAATGCATCGTCAGGAAAAAATGATGCGATGGGAACTTCATCAGGGACTGTGGAGTTGCGGAAGTGCCCAACTATTGTCTTTTTTGGATGTTTCCTCGACATGGTATGAGTATGAAGAACCAACTACCAAGTACCCGTATTGTTGGTCTATGTGTACATATATACACATTTATATTGTACACATCGTGCAGTAAGCAGAATGGAGGGGCTAGAATCGGCATCGTTTCCGTTTTTATCCATATGGATTGAATTGGATCCCTTCACAAGTGCTGAGAAGACTCAATATCCTCACCCAGAAACAAATATGAACGAAGTGCTTTTATATTTTAATCGAGATATCGATCGACCAATACATATATAAGTGTACGTATACATGTTTGTAGTATGTGCAGACGGAGTAGATTGCTGTGGGGTAAGAATTGTTGGCATCCACTTTGGAAAAAGTTTGGCTAGGGTCACAAAGGCACACAACATGTTTTTCAAAGTGCAAGGAATTTTGTTTCTCCCATCGTAATCGGATTTGGATCAAACGCTTCACATTATGAGATGTCCTTTTCCGCCTGGTCAGGCTTTTTACCTTCGGTCACGATCGATCACCTATGTCCGCACAGGTCTCCAAAGTTTCCACGTGTGTGCAGAAAGATTTCTACTGATTTTTGGAGCTCCTATGCAGTGAATGAAGGACGCAACATTCAACAGTGCAAGGATGCAGCTATCCTGCGGAATTGCGACAAAGAACAATACATACGTATGTGTACCTAAAAGTATTCATATATTGTTCCTATTGTTTCTCGAACCTTGAGTGGAAATACTTAAGAATGCATAAAACAGTAACACTGGAGGAGTTTTCTTGTGTTTGTTCACTACGAACCACAGGAACAAAGTGTGTATAGGGAGAGAGTGAGAGAGAGAGGAAAGCAAGGTGCATTTCACGTATGGCCTGGAATAGTTGGATTGGAAAGTGGAATGGATGTGTCGTTCTTTCCGGAACATTTCTCGTGAACGCGACCTGAGGTAGAGACGATCTAATTAATTTTGCTCCTCGCTTTCACTCTCCTCTCATTTCGCTGTAAATCTTTCAACACCCCACCGCAAAAACATTACTAACTTAGTAAATACACACATGAGCACACACACACACACATACAAACTGTGAATGAGTGGATGTGGATGCTACTGACAGTCAACTCGCTACTGGAAATAGTGAAATGCTTTCTCCGCATTCTGCATTCCCGTGTGCTTCCGTTCCAGGTGCGTTAGTCGGGCTTCGTATGGATAGAACTGCTGACAATGGTGTACCCATTAATCTCCTCAATCCACATTTATCCACTTCGCATCTCGATACTTGTCCTAACTGCTAACTAACTTGGGTACTACGAAAGCACGAAAGTGGGAAGGAATTGACAACTTAAAGGCATTGTCATTCTCCCCTGAAAGTAATTGGCAGGTTGTCATCATGAGCGATGAGAAAGTGTATCTTGTGAGATGAGTCTCTCTCCTCCACTAAACTCTAGTTGCCTAACCTGTTACTCGCTTTCTCCCTCGAAGAATGACATAGTGCCTATCGCCTCTCATTTCTGTGAGCGTGTACATGATAATACTGGAATTGAAAGGGCGATGAACAACGGGAAAGATCATTCTTCCAGACGACCTCATTCATTCTTTAAAAATAAGCAAGTCTTGTGTTTATGGGTATGTCCATAACAAAAGCACCGGAATTATGAGGAAGGCTATGGGACTATTGTTCTTGTCCATGTCATTTCAGAGATCTCTCCATTGTTCTCATCATCATTCATGCAAGAAATGCTGCCAGACCAAGTGGAAATATGTGACTTTTACTCACTACTCGCTATTCCTACGAATTGGTGAGTCTTTAGAGTGAAAAAATAATGAGTGTAGAAGTACAGAAGTAAGTATAGCAGTAGGTACGAGATGGGAAGGCTATTATAGTATTAGAAGCGTCTGGCCTATTGCAGAATGTTGCCTACAGTTGTGTCGTTCAAGTTTTGAAGCGTCATTCGCACAAAAGAGCCCTTGGTTTTAATAACCTTCAATTAATTCAAAAAGAAAGATAACAGGATCGTCATATTTTACATTCTGTCATTCTGCGTAAGAAAACAAAACAAGATCGTTTTTATTTAAATTTTAAAAAGGAATGTAAAAGAAGTTTCTGTTGCTTCCATTATAATTCTCCTCTCCGCTGTAATAATCATAACAATAACAGACAGAGAAGAGGAAACGAAGGAAATAAAAGAGTTGTAAAAAGAGGAGGAATGGGATGAGGCTCCACTCGACTCGTCCTGTCTGCTGCCTCTTCACATAATGTGATCTTTGTCCAAGTCTCAAACCAAAAAGGAAGGAACCTGTGCATCCCACAGTCGACAGACAATAGTCGTCGCAACACACTGTTGAATGAAACTGGGAACAAAACAAAAAGAAATCTTGACTTCTTTCACTCACTTATTCTTTCTCCTTTTGTCTACTCGTATCATCAGTCTGAGTTTCTGTCTCTGCTCAAAAAGAACTTTCCTTTGTCCCACATTGTCATTCTGCAAATGCAAGATGAACAAGTTACGCTTGTCCCTTATTCATCTTTCACACAATGCTTACATTTAAATTAAAAACGAAATAGGAAAACTTCCCATTCACGAATTATGATGACGAATAGTTGAGGAAAGATGGAAGGGAAAGTTCTCGGGGAATAAAAGGTCACGTTGTTACGTTAGATAAGATTCCTCTCCTTCTGTCAGTGTCACTCAACTCACAAGAAACCAATAGTCACTTTTACAAAAACAACTCTTTAATAGTAACGTCTCAGTCAGAATAAATAGTTATACAGTCGTGCTAACAATAAGCCACCACACCATAAGAGATGAACATTGCTCAGTACATTTCTCAATTAAGTAAACAAGTAGTTTTTATCCCGCTTGAAACTAATGTAATATATATTTTAGACACCACAAATCGTCAATTATTCAAGTCCTTGCAATATTCATGTGTCAGAAATTAAGGAATTAAAGATGTATGAAGTAAATAACAGTTTAGCACTGACAACGAGCTTAACATTTTACGTTTACAAAAATGAAATCTTGTACTTTGAAATAGTTGACAGTTTTGTAGACTCTTGCTTACACATATTATTATGAAACTGATAACATAATCAGTTTTGAATCAAATCTAAATTATAGTGCAGAAAGCATTATATAGTATTAAATATTACATATTATGAGACTTCTTTATTCTTCAAATTAAACTGTAACTGCAAAAACGTCTTAGTAGGATCAGTAAATCCGAGTCACGGTTTTTATGGCTGTGTAGCTTCCAATGACGGGGTAGTTTTGTGCCTCACAGTCTTCAAAGATACACGAAATTGAACCTGTAATTGAAAAAAAACAAGGACTTAGATGACCGAAATATGTGAAACGAGGACAGAGGTCTCATTAAAACTTAAGCTTTTCATCTACACTCCACAACGGGGAGACGAGAGAGTGTACACAGGGTCTTTAGATCGTTGCAAAGTTCAAGTGGTGGAAGTGGAAGTACTCGGTTACATAACAATTGTGTGACTCGAAGGTTGTTGAATGGAGCGTGGATTGTAAGCTCAGAGAGAGAGTCTATTTACATACACGACATTCATCTGCCTCACGTTATTATACATGAATTCATCTGCATGAAAAGCATAAAAACCTTTTATTCTACAAGATTTAGGATCAAGTTTCAGCAAAAATAGGATGAAAGGATGGAAGAATAACTGAATAAAAATAAAATTAAGCTACGGAGATTCCAAAGGAGTCAAACAACCAGAAAACCTTTCTTAACTGGAAGCGAAAAAACCTTTCTGCAGAATAAAAACACGAGAGTGAGTGTAATCATAAACGTCTGGGTGGATGAATGCGAAATGCAAATCTCCCTTCTTGACTAGTGGCATCATCGTGTCATAAATATACAATGCAAAAATGCAAATCCACCTCTATCTTCCCGTAGCTTAACCTTGGAACAAGAGAACACTCGCTTTCCATCTCTTTTTGAAATTCTTTCCAAGTTCTTATTCATCTTCTTCTACTACACCACACCCATTAAGTATGAAAATATTCTCCTCCTCTTCCACTCTCATTATTTCACAAAATCTTTTTATTACAACCGTTTTAAACTCCCAGCTGAGGTATATCCTCCAACAATTGCCACATAAGCAGAAAGAGACGCAACACCAAATTATCTTCGGAAGATGTAATGAGATTTCTCAACGACATTTTCCTCTTCATTGTACAATGAATCGGGAAGAAGGTACAATAGACGGATTTTGACATTTTCACCCACTATAACTTTGATATCTTCGGTTAGAGTTAGACTGCTAGACCAGGTTGAGAATTGAGAATAGAATACATACAAGACACGTAGCTGTTTCTATTCCTTCTCAAATGTTCCGAACTAGTTGGCTAACTTGGTTCCATCTTCAAAGCGGAAATCGCGTAAACTTATTTGCTTTCAAGGAGCACCACCACAACTGCAGTCGGAGAGAATGTATAAGGCTTAGGCTTATGTAAAATGGATAGAACAACACAAACAACAACTAGTTTGGGAATGCTGTTGCTTTCTCCTTTACATAATTCTCTAGCCACTACCACATTTGTATTCCTGTCGACCCTAAATGCTTTGGCCTCACCCTTGCCAAGCAAGTGCTCTCGAAACCTGCAAGATCTCGTACTAAAAGATACATGTAAACTTTGTTTGGTGCAGATAAGGGGATTTTAGTAATTCTGGAAGTGTGCTTTCACTTGTGGATATTCTCTCCTCACGGTCAGCAATAATATCATCAAGAGTACAAGACTACACGGAAATCCACTCAGTCAGCATAAAATATTATTGTGTAGTATGGAAATTTGTACCAACAAACTCGTACAAGTAGTTGCTCAGCTCCAACAGGACACAGGAGAGATTCGAGGTATGGACAGCTACCAACTACCAACGAATCCATTCCAGTGGAACGAAACTTCAACCGTATTTCCTAATGACCCCATAGGATAGACATGAAAATTCATGAGAATCTAAAGGCACACGGCGTTATGACAAAAATTACAATTCAATCTTAAACCCTACAGCAAAAGCATGTAGCAAAAGGAAAGAATCTTTATGAAAAATTACAGTACCACGAGACCACGACATTTTGCAGAGTGAC
>JAQGAD010001365.1:0-20400 GCA_034696625.1 Isotomurus palustris | reverse complement strand
TAGAGAAAGTAGGTAGGTGTGAAAAGTAAGTTTGAAAAAGTCTGTTTAGGGAAAGTAAGTTTATGCTGTATGTTTCAATTCTTGTTTACACCCGGTTTACCACGGTTTATTCTTATTTGGGCATTTTGTGGACCCTTTATGAAGGAGTTCACTAAAATGTAATTCGACAAAGACTCAAGGCTTCTAGTACCCAAGTATATGGATGGTTAGGTTGGACGTGAAGTGTAGAAGTTGTCCTGCAGATCTTCACTTCACCAACGACTCCAGCAACAAATCCAAATGCCTTAAGAAACAAAAACCAGATTAGAAACAAATTACAAACTCATTTAGAGACAAACCACTAGGCTCACTCACTTTGCAGCATCGCTTCGTAGTTTGGTTCAGCTCTTACAAGTCGATGGCGCTTTGTAAGTGTCAACTGCTCCAGCACGTTGACCTTCATCACTGCGCGATGGATATTCACGTCACAAAAGTCTCTCGACATCATCTCACAATCTCGCATCGTACTGAGGAACGCATTAAAAATTGGAGTCAGTCTTTTACTGCTTTTACTTCTTTTCCCTGAGCTTATAGTTTGTTACATTTCACTCTACACTTTACGCCTTTGGTGACTGAGTCTACCATGTTATCAACTTTGCTTAACAAGCGACTATTATTTGGTAAAAAATGATCTCGTGTTCTGTGGTGCATACACATTAAATCGTATACAGTTACTGTCAGCGAAGTTTGCTTCCACCAGTCATTTAGGAAGTAAAGACTTTACTCAAAGTACTTCACAGCCCTGATGGAATTATTGTAGCATTAAACCTCCATACCTGTGTATGAGTGCTTGTTAAAACTTAGGATGATTTATATGCATTCCGTAGTTGAATGTGATTTTTAATTGTGCTTTGTCAATTTTAAATCCTTTATTATCAAAATTGTGTTTTCATAGGTCAGTCCTTATGTCTAAGTATAACCTGCAGAAACCAGAGAATTAAGCCATGAATAAATTATTTAAAACTAATCCCAGAAATGCTGAGCATTCCATGACCCATGGCAGCGTTAGGGAAGGCGTTTCCTGTCCCTGGATTGAAACAGTTGCGATCATCCTGGGTGAGTCCGAAAGGGTTCCGCCTGGCGTTCCTTATAAGAACTTCCCTCAGTTGTTCGGTTGTCGGTGGGTGGAAAGGTGTTTGTCGCCGATAGAGCGAGAGCAGAAGGGCCATTGCACCTGCAGCGTGCGGAGCAGCATAACTTGTTCCTGACTTCCTGACATAATCGTACGGGTCATTAATTCCGGCCATCAAAATGTTGACTCCAGGAGCAGCTATGTCAGGCTTCAAGTTGTGTTGAACAGGATTAGGACCCCTGCTGGATGCAGGGTCAGGTTTGTCATTCTCGTCAACACTTCCTACACTAAATGCGACTTGCTGGTCACCTGGACTTCTAGCAGTGCCACAAGCAGGCCCTGAATTTCCAATGGCAAAGACGTGGTGGATTCCTACAGAGTCCCAATTAAGGATTGCTTTATTCATAAACGGAAGACCTCCAACCTCGGCTCCCCATGAGTTACAGACGATTTGAGGACGGGGAAAAACATCTTTCATAATCCACTGGGCACAGAGTAATACATGGCGTTCTTCCCATCTACCAGCTGCGTTTGCAGAACGGCAGGCTATCAGTTTGGCTTCAGGTGCGACTCCAATATCCTTTCCTACAATCACGCTAGCAACAGCGGTTCCATGACCATTTGGATCGATCGGATGCGGGCTGTTATCTACGGCGTCTTTCCAATCCCCACTGAATTTGCCTTCAAGGCTTTCGTGGTCCGCATAAAGCCCAGAATCGATGACAGCTACTGTGATTCCTTGTCCATAGACACCTGAGTGCCAAGCAATTGGAGCTCCTATTCTTTTGACACCTGGAGGTGTTGGATATGAATGGACAGAAGCGTGCATGCCGTTTATAGATGGTCCTCCTAAAACAGCTGTAGCAGTATTATTTACAGAATTGCAATTAATAGACGACGTAATTGCCTTTCGGATGACGCAAGACTTGGACGATTTTACGTTTACGAGGGATTCAATGTTGCCTTTTGACGCGTTAGTGAGCGATATGGCGTTGGTAATCCAAAATGAATTGACTTCTGATCGGGTCAACTTGAGGCGACTTATCTCTGCCAGGTGGAGTCTGTGGTCCACATCTGTGTGGTATTTGAGTAGACGGCATATTTCCGTGGTTCTGTTATTGGCATTAGTAGCAGTCTTGACTCCAGGTTTGCCCAGAACTTCTTCCAGTCTGGAGGGAAACTCAATGATAATGTCTTGGAGTGAAGAAGGAGCAGAATTTATCGCTGTCTGGAGATCAGTGGCGATCGTACAGGATCGTCTTGGAGTTGATGGTGGTGACTGGAAATAAAGTAGCTTATTTTGTACTTCGTTTGATTATTCATGCAATAGAAATTATTTATTAATGCTTCAACTGAAAGTCAGTTTAAATTATGAAAATTTCGTATAAAGTAGCGATTTACCTGAATTGTAGTTTCACCCAAGATTAATGAAGGTAACAGAAGAAGGACGAACGTTGTGTAAACGATTTCCACCTTTTTGGGGAATACCATCTTGGGCAGCTGGAGTGAGTGAAGATAGAGAGTGAGCCAAATGGGAAAATCGTTGTCGCTTTTATACGGCCTATGAATCACAGCGCACAGTGGACAAATTTTATCAGAAATATTCTTAGTAATAAACTGTAGAGGTCAAATATTATTTGAAGAAGGCCAAAAGCTTTCATGGTAAAACGTTTAATCAACGTAGTTTCTCCAATAGCTACTTCACATTAAAGTAGATTACTCAATTAATTCAATCATAATGAATGAACAGTGGAACTGAATCATTGGTTTGTGGGGATATGAATAATAGGTAAATTACGTTGGAATTGGATTTTGGTCTGTCATGTGTTGCAGCAAAGCAGTTAATAAACATGGTTTACGCGGAAAAACTAAATGCTGTAAAGATAATGAAGGAATCGTGTGTGTTTTGGAGAAACCAAGATATAAAAATTCTGGATTGGCCCTTTTATCCTGGCTCCAAGATTATGGGAAATATTTTATACGGAGAATAAACACTTTTTCGTTGAAATTGAAGAGGTCAAAGGACAACCTTTCTTTTTGGCAAAACGTTATGTGGAATTTCCTCAAGCATATTATTCTCTTACCACCAACTTTGCACTAAAGTTTATTATGACCTTTAGCAATGATTAATGAATGGGATGTGGGATTTGAATTGGTAGATTGTGTGATTCATTTCTGCATGAAGAGGTTTTTATTAATGGGCGCATTAATTTTTGATACAGTATAAAAGTTGCATTTAGTCAGGCCTAGCACGTGTTTGCTTACCAAGGGAAACTTAACCTAGCACTTCTATATTCCTGTCTAATGTCATGCCGATCCGAAGAAGCTTAGGACAAGTGTACATCTTATATGCACAATCACCATATAAATCAGTACTACAAAACATTTAAAGACAAGATCAAAATGCTCATTAAACTTATTGATGAGAAAATTAGAACACCTACGTATTTCAAATCAGGTACTCTCTCTATTGATTGACTGATTGAACTCTTTATTTACGTGTTATTCCTCATTTAGTACAACAATAGACTAGTATTCCATGAGTAACACAAAGGGTAAAGGTAGAGGGAGAAACAAATATTTAAACTATAATAATATTGACGAACATCAAAAATGTTTAAAAAAAATTGTTTTATGGACAGCAACAGCACAGTTGTAATGTCCTCGTTTGTTACATCTATTGCTAGAAACAACACAATCAAAAAGTTGTAATATTTATTTCGTACCACATTTCAGTTTGAAAAGCTTATAGACACAATATGCACTGTAAAAATCCAATCGCTAACTAGTAAAAAACAATTGCACTTTTGTAGGAGCATATTGTAATCGATCTTTTAAAAGAATGAATAACATTCTGCTACCGGCATAACTCTGCTAACAGGATCAAAGTGGGATTTCCAAAACCTTTTTGAATAAAACTTGACAGCATTAGGATAAAAATAAGAGATTAATAAAGAATAAATCCTTTTTTGTAAAATGTCTAAGTCAGACTTCCTGGAAGGACCCAAAATAATGATACAATAATCAATTACTGAGAAAACATAAGAATTAAGGAGTATATTGAAAAAGTGAAGAGGTAGATATCGATGTAGCTTACGAATCATACCACAATTAGCATTGACTATTTTAGTCACCATATCAAAGTGTTCATTAAACTTAAAATTGTCATCTACTGTAACACCCAAATATTTAAAAACGGATACTTTATCAATTTCTAAACCATTAACAGTAACAGGAAGTGTGGAAACAAGCTTTGTGGTTGGTTTGCGTATGAACATACATTTAGTTTTTGTATAATTAATATCCCAACCTTTTCAGTGAACCAAGCATCTAATCGACACATTATACCATTAACTTATTATAAATTTAAATAAATTAGCTCATTCACGTCTATTCCACTTATATAAATCACAAGATCATCAGTAAATAGGGTATAATAACAATCATTTAACACTAAGCGCACATCATTAAGAAACAGTTTATTACCAAACCGTTCACAATATTTGGTGGATTCCACCGAGGCTTAGACATTGATTTATGAATAAGCATACAATTAGTTTTCGCTTACCTTACTATACTTAAACCATTTTCAGTAAACCAAGCATCCAAACGAAACATGATATCATTTATCATTTACACGTATGATTAGATCGTCTACATTTCTACGACTAACATATATAGCTCGATCGTCAGCAAATAACGTATAGTGGCAGTCAGTAAGAATAGTATACACGTAACTTATAAACAAGGTTAACAGATTTGACCAAAAACAAAACCTTACACAAGACTACAATACTGACAAACCCGATGACTCAAATTATCTGATTCTAATAAAGTTATATCTATTGAACAAATAGTTTCCTTAAACAACAAGAAGATTGCAAGGAACACAAAGATATGCCTTTATTTTATGCAATCATTTCATTTCATGCCTTGAAAAGCATTAAAGCCGTCTAAATGTTCTAGGAAGCAGTACATTTAATATTCACAAATTATCGATTTATCGTAAAACCAAAAACGGGCTAAATGTGAACCCAGGTTTCGCAATTGAAAAGTCAAACAAACCCTGATCGAATGATTTAGCAGGTACTTGCAATTTATTTCTATGTCAAAACCAATCTAACTTAATGTCATAGGATATCATAAATGATAGCAAGTTCATATTTAACACTAAGCATTATGAACTTGCAAATCCCATTAATCCCTCAGGATCACCATTGTCATCGAGTCGTTCAAACATTACAAATGACCTCATCCAAAAAAATACGTGCATTTTATCAAACGTCAACAATCCCTGAAGAATTAAATCCCTTATTCATTTTCAACTCACCTTCTTAAGCTGTGCATCGCTCTCTTAATAAACATTTATCTGAGCTCCACGATACTTGTTTTAATGAGTTCGATTGACCTGACTTTATTCAATGTTCCTTAAAACATGCGCTACTTGTGATTTGTAACCTGAATTAGATGAAAATAAGAAATCCACTTCTCAACGACTAACAATATTTGTTTTATCTGGCTCTTGAAATGTTTGTTTTTATAACTTGGTTTCATTAACAATTTCATTTTGATTTGCTGAGGCGCCAATAATTTAAAATTTTGGGATATTAGGAGCTCTCCTCGTGTGGACGTACATGTGGGCGGAATTGTGAGGTTGTTCTATTTCTTCAATTCCATTCGCCCCTTCCTCCCGAGGTCGCTTGCAGCGTCTGCAGAGGTCCCAACATTTCCTCACGGGATATCCCGTACAACCAAGCAACGTTACGGCTCCTAAAACAATATTAGTGGCTGGCATAAGCCAACATAATAATCAATTTCTTGTGAATAAAGGTAAGTTGATCTGACGTTTAACTCGAGGATGTTTGGTTTCCAAGTATGCTTTAGTCTCTGCATCCCAAATAAGGAAAAAGAAGAGAATAACCGGATGGAGAAACAGCAAAATTAAAACCAGTAAAGTAATGATGATGTATTGTTCGTATATTTTATGTGGATTAAAGAGCGGGAGGACGAAGTCGATCACCCAACGAAGTCCCATCAGGAGAAAGAGCTTGAAATACATCTTAACCCTAGAGAAATAAAGACTTGGAGATGACGAGGGATCTAAGACTCGAGTTCCACTAGTCAACAATTGTATCGGAGAAGTCTTACATGTTTCTCTGGTTTTTGATGTCACTAGAGCTTTGAGCAATCCACAGCTTCACGGCAGTTGATATGAAGAGAATGAAGTTGACGCCCGTGATTCCCCAACCTAATCCATGCACCAGGTAGTCCAGCGCTATTGATGGCAAACCTTCGGAGTCGAGGAAACCTTGGACCAGTCGAACTGTGAGAAGTACCACTGGAAATGTGAAAGCGAAAGCAACGTAACCCCAGAGTCGCTTCGCGCCTTTCCGTCCAGGTCTGAGATACCTAAAACAATCGACTGCATAAGTAAAAACCAAAAACCAAACTGTTTCACGAGTGTTTTACTTCATGTTGAACCAGACGTCAAAACATAAGACACTCATCCAAGAAAAGGCGTGCCGGAAACAGAAGGCTATTAAGATAGCTGCAGAAGAAACACTTTAACAATGTCAATGTCAAATTAATGTGTTAGATTAATATTTAAAAAACCAATGATGCTGAGTGTAATAGGAAATGACGCTGGGCCTCCGAAGAAATGGACAATCGCCGTGTTGCATACGACAAGGAAGTAAGTGAGGATGGAGGAGATGGAATAACAAACAATGGAGGTGCGGAGGACAACCTCCTTGTCGTTCCGGAGAATGTACACAACAGCGATGGCAACGTAAAAACATATGGAGACAAACAGCAGAAATATCATTGTAACTTGTAAAATCAGCGACAACCAGTGCCACCATTTCAGTCCGGTAAAGAAACTCGCTTGCACCCCTTTGCACGTCCTAACGGTCACCGCATCGTTATACACACTGCAAAATTATATTTGCTTCACAAATTGCGAAGAAGGTCATTTCATTAGAAGCTGTGTGGTATCTTTTACCTTCGAATGCAAAACTGCTGTTGATTTAGCAGAGATTCCCGCAGGATTAATAACCCGTCGAAGAATATGAATTTCATCGTAAGGTTTCCATACTCTTGAGTGACGTCCTCGTAACCATCACGACACTCCAGACTTCCACCGTTATCTCCAGTCGTAAGCCTCACCAACGGTACTACAGATGAGTTTGTACGCGGAAAACTTAGGGGAAATTTAATGGGAGTGTCGGGTAGACTAGCAAGGCACGAGCAGGCAGGAAGTCTAGTGACCTTATCGTCGTTCGCGTCTAATGATGATATCGATTTCGATGTTGGTGGTGGCCGTGAGCAGACGTAGACGACAACAACTTCCTTTTGTTCGGAAGCCTCGCAATCGTCGCCAGGGTGTGGATTCTTGTATCGTTCAGTCTCTCCGTTAATTCCGTCAAGACAGTAGTTATCGTCAATAAAAAATCTGTCGTGTCCGTCTCGAGACACTTTGGACACAAGACTCCCGTCGCTTTGCAACAACACCCTGCAACTCACATCCTTAAATACCATTTTTTTTCATGAAACATGGTAGCTTACGTAGTTTCAGTGAAACGGAGCAGAAAGCAATTTTCTTGTCGAGCTGACTCTGCAACAACTCCGAACATGTTTGGGGTGTATCTCGTCTGATAGAAGCGAGTCTCATTGAACCTTGTTTTCACAATTTTGGATGTCCAGGGATTCCAGGAATCGTTTCTTAGGGATGGCGATGAACAAAAGCCCAGGAAAGATTCATTGGAAAGAGTTGGGTGCGAGGTGAGGAGACTTTGGTGTCCTCCGCAGCAGCGTCGAATGCAGGGATGCCGTTGACTGCATCTCCTTTTGCATGTTTCGATAGCCAGGTTAGTTTTGTTAGTTTTTCTGTTAAATTAATTTCATTAATTTGATTATTCAATCAAACTAAATGGCAAGTTAATCTTCATTACAGACTAAAAATTGAGTTTGCATTTGTAATCTTTACATTTGATTTGTTTGGATATAGCCCAACTATCATTTTAAAAAACACGGTTCTATTAGGAAAGCAAAATTATAAATTGCAGATTTTAACAAGCAGAACTGAAGACAAATTCTCTAGGGTCAGATCTTGATGCTCCTTGCAGTCATGGGTTCGAAACCGAAGGAGGTGTAGGGATTATATTAAAATTAATGAACTCAATTTTACACAATTACCTCTGTTACATGGGTATAGTTATAGTTTTTATGTTTGAGAGCGAATTAGTACCCTTAGCAACAATTGAAACGCGCCTGGTAACCAGGGGGAGTAATTAACGGTAAGTTACACTCAGCCATTAAAAATGAACCATAACTTATTGTAAAATGCAAATATTTTAAAAAGAAAATAAAGCCAGTTCCAATTTCTATATTTTTTTGTCATTAAGACACACAATTGAACTAATCCAGTCGAGTAGCAAATGCAAACTTAATTTTTTAGTCTATAATGAAGGTTTCCCCTGGCAACAATGTTCATAAGCTGGATTCTTAAAGGATCGAACCCGCTTGAAATACAGAAGTAATGGGGAGAGTACAAGTGCCCGTCTGGGGCCAGAAGGTTGTCCTTAGAAAATGCGACCTCATCGAAGACCTCCTTTTTCCCAACGCTGACAGTCTTCAAAGTACCAGGGTGTGCAATGTCGAGTTCCAAATATCGGGATTGTGTTCCGCCGCACTTAAGTCCGCCCTTTATATTCCTCAGTCTGCAAATGACGTCAAACAGGATATTGGTAACTTACGCTATAAAAAGTTAAAAGAAATTTACTCCACTTCCACGTGGTCAGCGTGGGTTGACATCGAAGGAAAGAGTTGCTTGGGAAGCACCACCAGCACAGACTCTTCATTTTCGCATGACCCAATGAATCCTCCAACTGGTGCCATGGAGACCACACCTGATTTTGAATTTCCATGCGACTGACAGCATTTTGGAAGAATGTAAGGGTATCGTTGGAATGCATCTCCAATGCATACAAAATAGAAAGTGATGAACCAGATTGAATGGAGGTAGGTGAGGGTATTCCAGTAACAAAGAGAAAATACCATTTTCAGGAGAATGAAAGCGCTAAGAATGTGGTTGGCAGTAAAATAGTTTCGTTTTGGACACCACGCAATTTATTAGCAGCTTCCAAAACGCCCAACTCTGACATTGTTCAATTTAGTATGCCTGTCAGATTTCCAAGCAGAGGAAATGACGTATTAAATTGCAACCACATCCTTTTTGTACACGGAACATCTGGATGCTCATCTTATTTTTTGTGTCGAATGGCAATTAAATTAATCGCATTCTAATTAATTTATCTCCTTAATATTATTAAGTATTATTAAGTTATTAAGTATGTATGAGCACAAGTATGATGCAAAAGGAACTTCCGGGAAGGTTTCCGGAGCTAAACCAACAAGAAGATAGGAGTCCTCACTCAGCAACTACGAACTTGTTCATATCACATCCTCAACATCATCTAAATTACTAATTGTCATAAGGTCTCAAATTCTACTGCATTAACTTCCCGAGCAAACACGAGATTCTTTTTATGTGGTTTCTGTCTAAAGTGGGATAGTTCTTTGTTCAACCGTTCACTAGAAATGCATTGTGTAACTCTAGATTAATTAATGACTTATCTTATCTAACTTTATATAGAGCCACTTTCATAGCATGACGCAAATCCATTTGTTATGCGTCAAGCTCACGACCGTCCTTTATTAAATAGTAATTGGTTGTACGATATATATGCAAAGACTTACATGTGATGTGATGACCCAAGATTTAACTCCTTAGGCAGTAAAGCAGACCACATCACCTGAGTCCACATTTAACTTCCATCGATCGTACAGATTGACTGCATCGTTAATTTTCGAAGCATATTTTTATATTTTACCTAAGCTTCTTCTTCTCGGGGAAGGTTTACTCGTGACCACCAATTATGCAACCATTCGTCTACACAATGTGATTCCATTATCAATTTACTTATTCATGCCAATTTCATCGCTGACAGTGATCGGCATTATTGCTACACTCTTTCTGGTGGGGAATGATCTGCATGAGTTATCACGAAAATATGTACAGGAAGCTAACGGATTTTGGTCGTCAAACCAGCTTAAAAAGGTCAAAGTAATTCAGTGAGGAAAACCATTCCTAACATATTTTGGACCATTTTTAATTTGTAAAAGATTAACTGAGAAAATATTCTTTGCGTGTGTATTTTATTATACTTTGGACTCTAACTTAATCCACTAATAAAGTTGTAAGCATGCAATTTGTTGTTGTCTAATTCCATTTTTAGTATTACATTATGGAATACATTATACCCCGATATCTTTCGCTACTGAGGGATGAAATGTAGTATTAAAAAGTTTTAATACGAGAAATCTTTAAATCTTTACCGATAGATATTTTGCTTGTAAGTATTTTTAATTTTATTTATATTTTAATGTGGAATGAATTTGATTGAGTCTGGGTGTGTAGCAAACTAAACGGTACATGTGGAGTTCATTTCTTTGCAGCCCAAATCTTGTTGCCCTGCAATACGGGTGTCTCTGCAACGTTCGGTAAACTTTATAGTTACAGATGATTTAATCACTAAAAAATAACACAATAAAGAAAACAATATGCTACAATGAAAGGTATTTCATGTGTTAATCGTCGTTTAATCTGATTCCTACAGGTGAAAGAATAGGATTTTACAAGGCTGTCAAACATTTGGTATGTCATTGTAAACATCCACCTTGATCCACATTAACATCACCACACGTTTTGACCCAGCCACATCCTCTGAGGTCTGATTAAACTTAATTGTGAGTACTTAACTAATCTTTAATATGCATAGAATCGTCACCTAGCCTAGCTAGAAATAATATAAAAGATTTATTGACTTCAATGAATCTTTACAACTTAAGATTATAATCCACATAGAGTAATGACTGGCTAATAATTGACTACACGTGTTATTGTGAATTCAACAGTTTTACATACATATCACTGGAGTTATTCATTAATTATTTAATTATTCAAGAAATTATTTAACGGTTTAAAACATAAGATTTCCTTGTTTCCTTCTACATCGTACAATTGGTAAGTGCTTTTACAACCTTTCATACTTGCTACTACTGATTTATATTTTGACGGGCCAATGCAGGTGGAATTAAACACTCCCGTAGAGTTTCATTGCCACCAATTGTTCGGCAGGAGAGGTTAACTTCTTCCTGAGTGGATGAATTGGAGGAAAGACAGACGAGGAGTCTCCTGAACTCTTCATTGAAGTCTTTGTCCATCCAAGTATAAATCATTGGCACGTAACAACACGAAGACAAAGCAAGTACCAAAAGAAAAGCAAAGACTAATTTAGTAGATTCCAAGTACATGTCTTCCATATAAATCAGAAAATAAACGTAATATGCGTGATTAGGCAACCAACAAAGGAAAAACGTCATTGCCATTGCAAACAAATTTCGATTGGTTCGTCGATTTCTGTCCCTTTCCATGGAGTCCTGTTCAACACTGTCCTCAATTTGCGACCTGATAATTGTTGTCTGTACAACTGTAAAGTCGCTCTTAACGTAGATAACCACGGTAATAAGGAAAGGTAGGATGTAATGAAAGGTGTAAGTCAATCCCTCCAAAATATACTTATAGGGTTCAGGAGGATAGTCCCAGTAACAATTAGTCGGTTGATTTATCTCCTCTAAGTAGGTCGTGATAATTACAAAAGGTAGAGTGGCAAGGATAGCGAATATCCAAATACAAGTGATAATCAAGACGCCCTTTCTTAAGCTTAAGGAACTCCTTCTAACGAGAAGAAATTGGTGAATTGAAATAGCAAGGAAAGTCAAACCTAAAGTGTATTGAATGACAATTAGGGAATTGAGAAAGGTGTAACACATCAGCCTTCCGAATAGCCACTCGTCAATGTACAAATAGATTGACGTGAAGGACACATTAAGTAAACACGTGACAAGATTACTCACAGCTAAATTCACTATGAACAAGTTAGTCACTGTTTGCAAAGGCTTCTTCCTCCAAACTACAAAGCAAATTAAACTATTTCCAAAAATTCCGCAGCAGAAAATTAACACGTAGATTACAAAGAATATTAATTTTATAGCTGAGTGAATAAAAATATCCTTTCCATAGCTTTCCTGTTCCCGTTGGTCCTCAGAAAATATTTCCATTTCCATTTTTGATTGTTTCGGATTTCGGATTCTTTGATATCTGTTTGTAATGAATATGAGGATATAAATATTTTAATTCACGCGAGAATAAAATGCTAAAATAGTAAAATCTCACCACTGCACACTGCCTTTTTGTAGGCTTAAAATATTAAGTGGTATCTACAAACCAGCTTATCCGCTTAATTTTTCCAAGTTGTCCACGTAAGTATTTAGTTAGTTTTAATTCAGAAACGTTGTATCTTTTAAAATTGAGCGTTGGATGTTGACTTTAGCTACTGCTGCTGCTGTTCAATACTAATCTCAATCTAAGATTCGCACGTTATTAGTATCAAAAATCCTTCTAGATTGATATCATTCATGAGGCATTTTATTGATATTATTTATGCATCACACACAAATGACATTGACACGTGGATGATGTTATGCAAGAAATGCTGATCTCACACTAAATAAATTCATTCATCAAAGCTTAATTCCGCATTTAAGAGTTTATGCGTTGAGTTTACTTGAACAATTAAGTACTGTCTTCGTTTGAATGTGCTGACAACATTAAGATTCCTTTTCAAAGTTGGTTAATTTATTCTCGTCATTAGTTATCATATGGCAAGACACATAATAACAAAGCAAGTTATTCATTTTCTTTAAATCGACGCATTTACGATGAGCTTCATAGCCTAAAAGCCACTCTATTTAATCACAGCCATTCAGATTGCAATGAACATTTGCAGAGTTGTTAGAAATTGTCCAAAAACTCTCCGAGTTGCAATTTTAGGTTTCTCGACACTTCAGGGTTCAGTGAGATTTTTAATAACACAGTCGATGACCTCCTGACCTTGTGTGAAACATCCGCGTCCCCAGGCAATGAATCATTGAGAGAGACCTTGTGTGTGATAAGTAAAATAGTAAATAACAAACAAAAAGTCCGTTAAGGAATGATTGTATTGTACGCATTTTTCAATTTTCTTTACACACGACAATTATCATGTAGAATCGAAATGGTAAGAGACGTGGAGGCTTTCGGGTTTTGTCCTGCGGACCTTCACTTCCCCAATGACTCCAGCAACACATCCACATTCCTTCAGAAACAAAAACGAGATAAAAAACCAATTACAAACTCCTTTAGAGACAAACCAGAAGGCTCACTCACTTTGCAATGTCGCTTCTGAGTTTGGCTTCAGCTTCTGCAAGTCGATGGCGCTTTTCCAGTGCGAACAAGAACAACTCCAGCGCGTTGTCCTTTGTCACTGCGCGATGCAGATTCATGTCGCAAAAGTCTCTCAAGCTACTCACATCGTACTGAGAATCAAAATGAAGAATGAAGGGTTAATTCAGTCCCACAAGTGATCTGATGATATAATGGGAAGAAGTTCGTAAATATAGCTGACCTTATCTGCGACGTAGACGAGTTGAGGAAGCAACTCGACCCACAGCGGCTTATCGCTCCATTCCCTCCGCTTTCCCTTGAGATGTCCAGAATAAACGAAGTTGAGGAAGTGGACCATCACCTCAGCAGACACGTCCTCAACCTTCACCACGCCTTTCTCCTTCTCAACCATCTCGTCCGCCTCGAACATCGCGCGAAAGACGGGACTTCTCGCTGCCCAAACGATCCGCAAATTACGTCACATTACTCCAACATTAAACTTTAGTTCCGAATGTTTACCTGAGAGAATATTCTTGTGACAGGAGAATATTCCAGTCCATTTTCCCCTTCGTCCGACGTCCGACGTCTTGGAATCTCCGCGCAACGACGCCACGTCATTCACCAGTTCCTCTCGACACATCTCATCGAACGTCTTTTTGGCTGCTTCATCCTCCCAACCAACGACAGTAGCATTCTCTCCGGCATTTAAATACGCTGTCACCGTAAGCAGCAACGTTAACGATCCATCCACAGCATCCAAATGATCATCGACTTTGGACAGTTCGAAGAGCTGAGTGCCACAGCCGGTGGCTTTAAAGTTCCAGATCGCTGTGAAAACAGTTAAATGATTCCATAATTAGTGTTGTTAATTATTAAGTGAATGGAGAATATGGAGATTACAACCAACCTGCCAAGTCTCCCGTCCTCCCACACTTTAGAGTTGTCCGATTGCCCACACGAATTTCTACAGCGCGACTAGCCATCAAATCCCTCAAGTCGACAGAACTCCTTTTCGACTTGTACTTTAAGTCCTTACGCAGCCACAGATTGCCGTTGAAGTGATGTCGTTGGTTTTGATATTCTTCCACTCCAAAGTGCACTCAAGTCCCACGTCAACTTTCTCACTGGAGCTTAAGTCTTCCTGAAATACGAAAAGAAAGTAAAGAAATAAACATGACAAGGTATCTTAATTGGCAAGAGTTCCCGTTCATTTTTATCACCGACCTTGTTATTGTCACTTGCTCCACCCACAGAGAAATACAGCCTTCCAATAGCTTCGTCCTTCCTTTCAATGGGGATTTTGACTGCCTCTTTGAAGTCCTCCACTCTCCACGTCAACGTCACTTTTTCTTTCGACAGCGATGAGACGGCAGAGAGCGACTTTCTTGGTGTCCCAGTACTCTCAACATCGGAATCGGAATCTGAATCCGAATCCTCTTCAGACGTCATCTTGTCTCCACAATTTCTCAATGTTGTGACGTGCGACACTTCGAATGTATAGTTGCTTCAAAATATAAACAAAGTAATTGCTGTGGTCACTACTGTTTGAACTTGCAACTTACCGCGCTCGCATCAACGGGGCAAAATGCGACTTGTCCAAATTCCCAATACTTTACAGCAGAGGTGGGGACACTCACAAGAACGATTCGCTCAGTAGCTGAGAAAAATAAAAAGTTCAACGCAACACTCACGGTTTTAAAATTCTAGCCATGACGCATTTATAAAACAGCTTTACTAGTGTACATTAAGATTAAATATGGAGTCCCAAGTCTGATGTAAGTACGCAACAGTATACAATTAAAATTCCATCTATGGATTTTAAAAATAAAAAATTGGACTATTTTACAATTGCTCCAACTGAACTTGTAAGTAGTTTTCAAGTGTCTCTATTTTCCCTACTTAGTCTGATGTTGTTTACCAACCTTTTCTTGAATAACTAGTACCTGATTGAAATTCCTACAGTAAATTCCAAAACTAAATTATTATTAGCACGTTTTGACGTTATTATATTTTTTTAAGTGAGCGCAAGTGGGTAGACGTCGCACTCATTATTGGCGGATTTCTTCTATGCTCGCTCACTTTCTCGTGAGCGAGTGAATGAGCGGTTCATTTTCGCTCACACTCGTGAGCGTATCCCACCTCTGCTTCCAACGCTGTTGAATTGGACTTGAATTGCCAACTGTCAAATCAAAACAAGTAATGAACAATTCGAAGATGCAGGACGATTCTTCGCACCACTTAACTTGCTCATGACAAAAAACGGCAAATTGTGAAAATTAAACTAATGAGGGTTAGTTGTTTAGTAAAGGCAGCGGGAATCAAATACGGATGACTATTTTCGAGGGGAGACGTGAATTGGTAAAGTTGGGGAGAAGTGAGACCAGTGAGACGAAGAAAGGAAAGAAACTAATGGCGCGAAAGGAGCCAACGTGTTGTTGTTATTGTTGTAGTCTCTCCTTTCTTTTTGTGTGTTAATAAAACGGATTTTCGGTTTGTAATCGGTGCAGAAGTTACCCGGGTGGGTGTGGCGGTAATAATGGAGAGAGAGGAGCGAAAGAAGAAGAACGAAGGGGAGGAGTCGAGGAAGAGGAAAGAAGATGGATTCGAGGAGTGGGTGAGTCTCAACACGACTCGGCCTATCGCATAGACTACAACACGACTATTAAAAAATGTTAGCTTGGTGGTTAATTGTTGCAGGAGGTTAAAAGGGGTGTGGTTTGTTGTAGGGGGGTTACATGGGAGCCAAGAGGGCCAAGTTGGATTTGCAGTTCCACGGGAACGCGAGGAGTGGAGACGGAGGGATTTTCAGTGGACTTTCCATTCACATTAATGGGTACACAGGTGAGAAGAGTGAAGTTGACGTACGGAGTTTAGACGTGACGTCAATGGTAAAGTGTTTTGTCGTGCAGATCCGCCGGAGACGGAGTTGCGAGGGATGTTCACAAGGAACGGAGGGAAGTTCACCAACTACAGAGACGGAGCCAAGACGAATTTCGTCATTGCGACCAATTTGTCGGCGCCTAGCAAAAGGTGAGTGGGTGGGGCTGGTGTTTTCTGGGGGGCTTGGGAAGAGGTGGGGACTTGTGGAGGGAAAAGATTTGACATTAACCTTTGAATTTCTGTTTATTTGTGTTCGCAGACTTTATGGAGCGAAGACACTTCGTCCGGAGTGGATCACAGAGAGTGTCGCCGCAGGGCGCCTTTTGGACCCACGTGGATATTTCCTTTACGACTTGAACAAGTGAGGACACTAATTAATCATTATTAATTAATTGGACTTAATTAAGTGAGAATTAGTTAACTAAATACGTTTTGGTTTTAGAGAGAATAAGCAGGGAACTCTAAGTCAATTTGTGAAAACTTCCTCGTCATCGTCCTCAACTGCAACATCAGTTTCAAAAGTGCCTCCGTCGACGTCGTATTCGTCAACTGCTGTGGCGTCGACATCGTCTTCATCAGCTGCTGGTGCGTCAACTTCATCTCAAGAGCAGGTTCCATTTGTGATCGTCGAAGAACTAGACATAATTCCGTCGTCAGGAAGTACCGTCGCCAGTCTCGACTTGAATGAGTCGACAGAAGACGAAAACGACTTTCTTCCTCCGTCAGACGAAGAGGAGAAGAAGAGTCGAACAAAATTACTAAGCCAGAAACCTCCCAAGAAGAAGAAGCTGAAAGATTCGACTGAGTCGACAAAAACAAAAGATCAAGTGAAGACGACAAGCAGTCGACCAAAGACGGCAAGTGAGGAAGGATTCCTCGAGGATTTCTTCGCCAACTCTCGACTCCACCTCATTTCGTCGCACAAGAAAGCTATGCAAAACAAAATCGGGCGACTTCGACAGTCGACTCTTGTGAAGACAGGCGAGGCTGCGGCTAATTTTCCGTTGCTGGAGGAGTTGTCACGTGAGTTGGAGGGTTCGTCGAACCAGGAACGAAGATCATTGACCTCCAAGACGCTCATGCACATCGACTTGGACTGTTTTTTCGTGTCGGTGGGGCTTCTTAATCGACCGCACCTCGTGGGACTTCCCGTCGTCGTCACACATTCGACGAAAGGTGACGCAGACTCCCGCGCGGATATCGCGAGCGCGTCTTACGAAGCGCGACGTCGCGGTGTGCGCAACGGAATGTGGGTGGGCGAAGCGAAGAAACTCTGTCCGAGTTTAAACGTCATTCCGTACGACTTTGCAGAGTACAAAAGGATCTCGGAACTGTTCTTCTCCACTGTTGCCAAGTAAGTCGAAATTCGACATTAAAAGGAAGATAAACTGTGACTATGTGACGTGTTGACTGCAGGTTGACGTTGGAGATTGAAGTGGGGAGTGTCGACGAAATGCTGGTGGACGTGACGTCAGTTTTGCAAAAGGTGAAGGGAGCCACTCCAGTTGGCCTCGCTGAGTTCATTCGGAAACACATCAAGGTAGTTAATTAATTCAGCAATTAATTGGGACTTATTTAATTTCATAAAGTGGCCTTTAATTAAAGCAATTTGTTCGCAGGAAGCGACGAGATGCACCGCGTCAATTGGAATCGGAAGCAACCGACTGTTGGCAAAATTGGCGACAAAGAGGGCGAAACCCGATGGAACTTTCCACCTCGAAGACTCAGCAGCAGCGGACTTCATCGGCCGACTGGAAGTTGGCGACCTTCCTGGCGTCGGATATTCGACGCAGGAGAAACTTCATTCCTCCGGAGTGTCGACTTGCGCTGACCTCCTCACCAAACTTCCTCTCCACCGGCTCCAGTCGATTGTCGGCAACAAAACGGCTGCAAAACTAGTCGAGTAAATCCCATTTCTTTTAGGATGGTCGAATTTCTACAATTATTGTCGACTTTAAATACTTCAATTTTTTTTAATGTGCAGATTTTGCAGAGGGAGAGACACAGGAGACCTCCAGTTGGGCTACGACCGACCCAAGTCACTTTCAGTCGACGTCAACTTCGGAATTCGCTTCGAGGAGAAAGAAGCGTTGGACAGATTCCTCGCCAAACTCTGCGCGGAGTTGAGTCGCCGCGCCGAAGAAGCTGAAGCGACGTGCAGGTCGTTAACCCTCAAAGTGCTCACGAGGAGAAAAGGAGCGGGAGTTCCACTCAAGCAAGGCGGCCACGGGATTGTCGACGCGACGTCGAAGTCGACGAGATTCCACGTGGCTACGCGAAGTGCGGATGAGTTTGAGAGGAACGTGAGGCGAATGATGGGGGGCGTGTTGAGTGGGGGGAGTGTCAGTGACCTCAGAGGAATCGGACTGTCGATGAGCGAGTTGACCTTCGCCTTCGACGAGGGCAGCGACTCCAACAAGTCGAAGAAAAGTGGCGGAGTTCAGCAGAAGTCGATTTTTGATTCGTTTTCACGAGGAATGCGGATGGTCAATACTGCGCTGGGGAGGACGGCAATGACGCCAACGTTAACAACAACTGTGAAGAGCAACGTCAATGTTGCCGTTCCTCCTCCGAAGGAAGAGAAGTTGGACATTGGCGTGTTGCGCGAACTACCACGTGAAATCCGACAGGAAGTTGCTCAGCATTACGGCATCGACTTCAATTTGGTCTCCACGCCACCCGTCTCTTCCAAAACTGCCGTCAACGACCACGTCAATCCAACATCCGCAGAAGATTCCTCCGCTTCCGCTTCTCCAACGTTAGACTTCGACGATGACGACAATTTGGATTCTGAGGAAGCTCTTCCTCCGCCTCCGCCTTCTCCTCAACCAGGACCAAGTCGACCACCTCCAGTCGAAAATCCACCACCCGTCGAAACAAAACTCAACCGTCGAATTAAAGTCGACGAACTCGACTACTCCTCCAGTTCTGACGAAGAAGAAAACGTCGGCGACGATTTCGCCCACTCCTCTCCAACTGCAAATGACGACGAATTGGAGGACGATGCGTCTTCGACCTCCTCCGAAGAATTCGAAGAGGCCGTACGTCGCCACGAGGAGAAAGTCAACGCGCTCCTCGCAGAAAGCCCGTCGCTTCCTCAGGAGATTTTGTGGGACGGCCTTCCTTCCCTCAGCGGCCGGTTTCTCATTCCCGACGTCCGCAATCTACTGCGCGAGGGAATTTCCACTGTGCCGTCTCCGTCGCCAGAAGACGTCGCGGATCTCCACGCCTACTTTACTCAGCTCATCCAGCGCGGCTTCCTCCACCAGACGTCGACGCTCCTCAAATTCCTTTCCCGCCAACTGAACCGTCTGAAGGAGACGGGGTCTCCGTGGGTCTCCGTCATCAATGACATCATCGACGACTGCAACGAGAACACGCAACTGCATTTCAACGTCACTTTGGACATCCACACGGAAGAAGACCAACCCCCCACATGGAGTAAATCTCCACAGTGGAACTCCTCCAGACATCAGTAATAGTTACAAATTAGTACCCGGTTTACATACTACCCGGGTTTTTCATATTTATTTTATAGTCAAATGATTATTCAGGTCAAAATAAAGATTTCAAAAGAATATATCAAAAAACTTCTGAATTCCGAAAACTCTTGACTTTCTCAGCTTCAATAACAAAGCACAACGTTGACTGAAGTATCACAATAACAAAAGTAACTTTATTGTAATTAAATTATTGATTAACAAGCAGAGACTCCGTTCTGTGCTGTTGTCTCCTGGAAGTGTTCCGGTTGGAAGGCGAATGACCGTGAGGAGATGAACAGGAATGTCCTGAGACGATTGGCAAAGAAGATTGCTGGGCGGAAGTTGGGGGAGGAGGAGAAGAAGAACCTCCTGAGGCTCGTGAACATCGCCATCAAGTTCGTCGACAAGGAGATGGAGAAAAACGTCGCCGAGGAAACATTCGACGTCAGCTTAAGAGTGACATAATTTGTAGAATACATATAGCTCAAACCTACTTCAAGATTCGCTACTTCTCCGACGACGAGTCTAGAGTGGAAAGTGGGTAGATTGCAACTGTGTGTCCCCAGACGCATCGGATTTGTTGGGATTTCCAACAAGTCGGC
>JAQGAD010001364.1:0-20408 GCA_034696625.1 Isotomurus palustris | reverse complement strand
TTTTGTCGACTAATCCCCAGACCCCAATGCGCCACTCCAAGAGTCAGAGTGGAGAGAAATAGCATATTATATCTACTTAGCGTTGACCTTTTTGTATCTGAAATTAATGTAATTATGAATATAAGTGTACGTTCAGATTATGTTAAGCCACTGTCAGGCTTCACAATCATTACAACTATGAACTATCCTTCTCATATACTATTTGAGGTTCTGCCCTTTCGCACGATGTTGCTCAAAACGTATTATTGTTTGCCCAAAGAAACAACTTTGCAACATAAATTTGTTGCGCAACTACAACCCCTAAATTTAGAAGTATGGTTGCTTTTCCTGGCTAGTTTACTTGTAGTCTCTTTTACTTTGCACGTAGAATATAAAGAACGCTTTAAAAGCTTATTGACCCCAATTATTTATTCTGTAAGAGTCGTTCTTGAGCAGCCAATAATTCTAAACAATATTCTACTTCTATTCAGTTTTATGTCTTTGGTAGTTACCCTAGTATACAGGACCATGCTGACTAGTCTCCTTACAGCCGAATCCCCTGTGATTCCAGTCACAGATGTTGAGCATCTTTTGAGATTGAATTTTAGCCCAACCTGTAGCGGTTATAACCTAAAACAGTTTGGAATCAAAATTTTTTCCAATCCAAATGGTACTTATAATACTTATAATTACCAAGCTAATTCGATCGGTTGTAGTAACCTTTCTAAGATGAAATTTATTTTAATTGAACCCCGACTGCGTGACAATCTTCTTGTGTATATTAATACCGATGCAGAAAGTAGCAAACTATTTTTACCACACTTAAGACTGTGGAATCCCGGGAAGAATTGTGACTTTACATCGAAGGATGTAGCCGCTGATGTTTCTTACGTAAGAGTTTATTCTGCGTTTAACGCCGAGTTCTTGTTCTACGCACGTCTAGCATATGAAGCTGGAGTGCACACGCACTTTGCTAATCTGTATAACAATCACATTGGAAAGTACAGAGATGTGATAGCAAGCAAGGACCGCGACTATTTAGAAGCCGAAAACAGCTACAAACACAAAGATTTTTTGAAACTCAATGAGGTTATACCAACGTTTGTTATTTGGTGTGGTTTGTTGTTATCATCCTTTGCGATATTTGCTATAGAAATCAGAAGTCTCCTTAAACTGTTTATCAAAAGCGTATGGCTTATTGTGTCAAAGTACACTGAGAATGCATTTAATGCCATTGTAAAGGTCTTGTAAGTCGAATTAGCTTGTATTTGCAGATATCTAATTTTAAGTGAAACATAAAATTTATAAACTGACATTATAAGAAATTAAAATTATTCACATCTGCAAAAGAACTGTTATCCCAACAGTTACATTTGCACCTCAACAAGTGTTCTCAGTAAAGTAAAAAGCAGCAAAAAGAAAATCTTAATCGATAGTCATCTTCAACCAATCTTAGCCTTACTTGAACTTCTTTCAATTCAAAAAGATGTCAGAACACATTGTGCTGCAGCGTTTTCACTGCATATAAAACACCCTTTAATTGATTTCATTAATACTAATATAATACATATCATATCACAAAAACATGTAAGTTTTTTAACAGGTGCTAAGATATTTCGCACAAGTATTTACATCAATCAACATAAAAAATGACAATCTTGTCTGGTCAATTCGACAATACTCAGATAATACTCTAACTCAGATAATCTCTAAGAATTTTAATATTTCTTATCATGGCCATTCCTTTTGGTACACTTCCCTTGCTTTTCCATTTATAAAACTTTTACCCAATTACAAAATCGATCGCACCTTCAGAAGAATTTGTACTTGGCTTGTTCCAAATTAAAATAATTACATACAAAACAACCTGTCTATCCTTTATCTAAACTATTCAATGTCTGCATAACGAACCTATATTCGAAGCCATGTCAGAGTTCGTAAATTAACAATAAGCATTAGTCATTAAATATACCGATATATGAAGCCAAGGTATTGCACCTGTAATTAAATGAGCAATATAATACATATCTCGCAGAAGTAAGGTAACGAGGGAAACTACTTGGCTTGCACAGAAAGATGCGTTGTAATTTATTTTGTAAACTATAGCCCAGTTTTTGGAAGAATACGTGATTTTTTTAGTTTTACGGGGTTATATTTAGAAATTGTGTATTAACCCATTACCAATCTCTTCAGTGTGCTCTCATTGTGCTTTCATCCGCATACGTAACTTAATTAATACTAATGTAATATTTAGTCCACTATGGGGATTTCTCCTGCCAACCATTAAAAAGCTATGGAACCTTACGGGCCAACAATTTTTGCGGTTTGCAACATGTCAAAATCGTAACATTACCTTTCGTTGTTATCATTTGGCAACCAAAAATGCATTATTAAACACTTAATATTTGTAAATAAATGTGGAATAGTGAACCAATTAAAGCTCTCGTACCTAAAATCTTAGCTGTCCCCATAGTTTTATTCAACATCACATCGCAACCTTCTTTAGAATACTACTGACGACATACTTTCCTTAGCGCCGGAAGCTCCTTGTATTTATTACAATAACAAGCCAGCAATAGAAAAACAAGCAATTAACCAAATGCTCAGGAAAAACCAATTGCAATGTCCTACATTATTTAATTGCACACATGGATTTATTACATCTCACAACAGAAAACGCTTCTGAAGAGACGAATAAAATAAAATCAATAAGTAAGTATCGTAATGGCAGGATTGGATTCCTGCCATAATTATCAGCCTCTCCGAATCACATGATAATGTTCTAATTTATCTACTCTTCATTACAATAGGCCAAGTTGTGTAGGTAAATGGTAGAAAGGTTAAATGCTACTCACCAATCCCCTTACTTAAGAGCTCATAATTCTTTTCCTATAAATAAATTAACACCTGTATTTTAATAAAAATGGAAACAGCGATAAAATAAATTTCGTATGATTTGACACAAAAAGGGAAGCAGATTCATCAGAAAGGTTTTGCACAGCAGGCGGCTGCTAGTACGTCAACAAGATGCCAGATCAGATCATTTCTTTTGTCTGTCCTGATTCCAAATAATAAAATAATTAATAATTACCTTGAATTTTACTCCTGCAACTTAGAGAAAAATCTTTAAGACATGATCTCTGGTCAAAAAGGACTTAAGTCTTAATTGGGACAAGTGGTGAGGCAGAGCTAATTCAGAAAGAGTATCAATGAAGTGAAGGGATGCGTTAAAACTTAAAAAATAAGACTTGGCATTTAAGAGTCGAAGTAAGAGTTTTTAATCAAGATTTCTCTCATTTAAAACGGTGAGTGGAGAAGGAAAGTTTCATTTGAAAGTCCAGCATTGTTGGTGGACTCCTGGCAAATTGTTCTGAACAAATTCCATAAGAGTAAATGGGAAACATTATGAATCTGATTTCTTATGGTTATTTAAATCTTGCAGAATTTCTCACAGCAGCAATTTAAATGACTAATGAGAAATAATATCATACAAATGAACGAATAAAAATTGATGTTTTAAGAAAAAATGTCTATTTTGGTGTGAATAAGCAAACTAAGGTAAGTAAAGGAAACTTGTCAGGATTGAAAATTGTTACTACTGCTTTCCTGTTCATTATTTACTAAATGAGACAAATAATATTTGCACAGCTGCAAGTAATGTAATACGAAGGAAGGATGAAATTAGGAAAACATGAATTAACTTTGTGTAAAGGAAGGAAGGGGGAGAGGAGAGAGGCTGAGCGAGAAATCTCACCTTCCCCTCACTCCGTGTTGTCGGTGTGTGTGGAGAGCGGCGCGGGTTTCTCCTCCACCTGATCTCCAAAATATTCCACACACACACACTTAAACTAAACTTGATGTTATTCCTCCGTACTTAACTACGCACCACTCCTTCCTTCAGTCATCATCTCCCGACTTGTCACTCACGCTTAAGTGAGGAATGAGGAGAAGATGAAGAGGCGAACGCCCATCAACATCCACTCAGGTAAACTTAACCCCCTCCAATTAATTAAACTCACCTGAGGAGGATTAACTTAATCCTGTCTCTCATCTCCTTCCATTTAATCTCCTCAGATGACGAAGAGACAGAGGAGGACGAGGAACTCCTCTCCCTTCACCCACCCACACAACCACAAGAAGAAACCCCCCACCGGGATCCTCCGCCTCATCCTCCTCCCCCCACAAGTTCAAAGTTCGCCTCCCTCCTCGGTTTCTCCTTATTCGACCCTCCAGGCTCCCCACAGGACTCTGACGTCACTCCCCCCGCGAACATGGGTACTCTCTCACTCACCGCCTCCCAAGATGAGGAGGAAGCCCAAAGGTACCACCCAACTTAATTACCAATTATTAACTACCTGTAATTAATCACCTGTAATTAATTAATTGAAGGAGGAGGACCTCCCACAGACTGTCCAATCCTCTGGAGCCGTCGTACTTCCAGATCGGCCTGCGCATGGCAGACACGCAGTGGGCGATGAACTACCAGGAGGCGGCGATTTACTTGGAGGAGGGCGCGAACAACGACCGCTTCTCCACCCACCCGAAAAGGCGGGAATCCCTCCCCGCGTACATTTTGGCGCACACCCGCTGGGCCTACGTCCTCGACCTCCTCGCCTCCCTCCTCCTCCTCTCATTGGCTCTCCTCGAACCCCCCGCCACCTTCCCCTCCATCCCCCCCTCCGTCCACGCCTCCCTCGAGCTTTTTTCATTGGCTGTCATCGCACTGGGCCTCCTCCTCAAGCTGCGCTGGCTCGGAGCGCGCAATCTCCTCTCTCACGCGCGCTCACTAACAAAAGCTGTCGCACTAGCTGTGATGATTGTCGAAGCACTCGTGGTGCTCCTCCGCCAATCTTCTCACCTCCGCGTTACACGCGCACTGCGGCCTATTTTCCTCGTGGACAACCGCTACTGCAGGGGAATACGGAGATTCTCCAGGGAAGTACTCCAGTCTCTCCCGCCCATCCTCGACATGCTCCTCCTCCTCTTCTTCTTCATCCTGGCTTTCACTCTCCTCGGACACTTTCTCTTCGGACACGCCCCTGATGACCCCTTCTTTGGGTCCATCGAACTCTCTTTCGTCTCCCTCTTCGTCCTCCTCACCACAGCCAAGTAAGAAACCTCCCTAAGGCCTCCTCCAATGTTATAAAGTACTAATCGTGGTTTCTCTTTGTGTAGTTATCCTGACGTGATGATGGCAGCCTACGCGCGCTCTCGCTACGCGTCTTTGTTCTTCGCGGCGTACCTGGTGACGGTGCTGTACTTGTTTATGAATCTCCTCCTGGCGGTCGTCTACGACACCTTCACGTCACTCGAGAAGGACAAGTTCCGCAAGTTGGTCGTCCACAAGCGACAGGCAACCACATTCGCCTTCAACCTACTCGTCTCCAAGTCACACCCACAGGGAATCCTCTTCCGCCACTTCTACGGCCTCCTCACTCAATACGCCCCTAAAAAGAGTACAGTCAACGACCCCAGTGACCTCAGAGCGACGTTGTTGACCTTTATTCTTTATCTGTGTAGGTCTGAGGGACATCTACTTAACCTTCAAAGCGCTGGACCGCAGTGGAGACGGCGTTCTTTCGCGCGAGGAGTTCTGTCGCTTCTACGAGGTCGCTGACCTCAAATGGGAGCCACAGGTCAAGGAGAACTCGGGAGGTCAAGGACCTTCAAAGCGCCCTGAGACTTCAAAGCTCCTCCTTGGACTCCAACGTTTCCTCGCTAATCCATACAGCGACCACCTCTTCAGTACCTAATTAATTAATTAATTATATTCACCTGTGATCTGATTAATTAATTAATTAACTGTGCATTTAATTAGATGGGCTGATAATTTTGAATTCGGTGGCGATGGTTGCGCGGTGGGTGGAGGGCTCCACAGGCCACACCTCCTGGGACGCTGGCCTCTTCGCGGTCCTCTTCTCCGTGGAGATGCTGTTGAAGTTGGTGGCGTGGGGCTCAGAGCGCGTCTTCTCCTCCGGCTGGCACACCTTCGACGTCACGTCAACAGTGGCGTTGATTGCTGCGTGGGTGATTGCATCGCTACTCCCACAGTGGGACGAACTACTCACCTTCGTACGCCCCTTAAGGCTTCTCCGCCTCTTCAAACTCAAAAAGAGATACAGGTACTGATTAATTAAGTAAATGACCTTTACTAAGCTGTTCTGACCTTGAATGACCTCTGGGTGACCTTGTGCAGAGACGTGTTTGGGACGCTGTTCATTCTGATTCCTCCGATGACCTCCGCAGCGTCTGTGATTCTCCTCCTTTACTACGTCTTCGCCATTGTGGGCATGGAGATATTCCACGGACTTCCACTCGCCAACTGCTGCAACGGCACTCTCCTCGAGCCTTACTACGCATACGTCCCCCTCAACACAACGTCAACTGGATTCGCACCGCGCTACTACATCAACACGTTCTCAGTACGTCACTAAATATTCATTTACGTCAAAATTCAAAACTTAAAACTTCAGCCGCAATTTTCTAGCGTCTAAAATTTGTTTTTGCAGGACTTGGCGTCCTCCTGGGTGACGTTATTCGAGCTAACAGTCGTGAACAACTGGTACGTCATAATGGAAGGCCACGCCGCAGTGTCGTCGCCCTACGCGCGTCTCTTTTTCATGTCGTTCTACTTGGTGACGATGGTGCTGATGACGATAATCGTGGCGTTCATCCTGGACACCTTCCTCTTCCGCATTCAGTACAAACGGCAGATGGACAAGAAGACGGAGGAGCGGCTCCTCCGCACCCAAGTCGACCTCACCCCCCACGAAATCGCCTTCTGCTTCCGCCACGACTCACAGGCCGCGACGAGAGACGCGCTCTTAGCCTCCTGCGCGCGACGGGGTGGCGCCAAAGACGAACTTGTGGCTGAGGCATCCGCAGGATACGCGGGTGGCTCAGTGGCGTACGTCGGCTTTCGACGGAGGACGAAGGAGATTCTGTACAAGCGGATGTTCAAAAATGAGATTCCTGATTGGCTGAGGGAAGCGCAGAGTGAGCCACTTGGAGTAGGGGGAGGAGCTTATGTGTTTCCACATGGAACTCCAACTACTTCCTCCTCTTAACAACAACCACACCCACTTAAGAGTGACAGAGCTTAGGCTGAGTTTAAGCCAGCATTCCACTTAAGCATTTAATTATTTAGCGGGTTTAATTGTGAAAGTGATCGGTAGAATTTAATTGTAATTAAGTGTGTGCGGGAGAGACTTCACTTAAAGGCAATAATAAAGACAAACAGGGTTACTAACTTAAAAGATGGGACTCGAATGTTAATTGATCCCGTAAATCACACAAACTGCACTTACATTATACATTTCATTTAAACACATTAACTCATGATGATGTTTAATGTCTATTCTAAAATTAATTACGATGAACTCTTAACTTCTGTTAATTGATTAAAAACAAGACAATTGTTTAATTGAGAGTGTCGTTTGTAAATTGCAAATACCACAAAACTTCCAGGTTTACTTTGCTGCTGACGCAGCCATTCTCTCGAAGTGAAGTCTCCTTTGAGATTAAGTACTTCATTTATTACTATTAATCATTTAAAATGCAATGACAATTGATGCTTACACAAATCAATGCGTGGATTTACACAGCAAACCACGTGATTTATTTTCCACCTCTTCTAAAGTAATCTTTGTATTTCCACTTGAGAATTGAGTAGGAGATCTGTTCATTCATGTGTGGTTTTAATCCAATATTACAATGAGTGATTACAGTAAAACAATTACTTGGCTGTAATCCAGATTTTCTTCAAAGAGAATTAACAATTCATTTAACACGAGGAAGGAAGGAGAGGTACAATTATAGAAGAATCATTGAATTATTCATCCATTCAACTGACGTACAAAGCTGACAAGTCCTTAAAATCCTGTTTGATTTGTAACTTGGTATTAATTGCAAAATCTCAACAGTTTGTTTTGGTTCTGTGTGTAACTTAAATTCTTTTCCATTCAGCTGTCAACATTAAATGGAAATAGTTAATGAATTTAGAGTTTTTAATTAATTAACTCACAACGATAATCATAATTTTTTTCCTGGATTTTGTTTGGGGACAAAGTTTACATGAGGTGGAATGTTAGCAGTGAAGAGGCGAGTGAGTGGGTCGTTGTCTTTTAGAGGTTACAAATGAGACAAGGATCCACGACGAAGTTTATTTTCCTCCTGTCATAACTTAATTATAGTCACTTTGTATGAAATGTGTTTATTCATGGAAGCTGGATGTTTACACTTGTTGCAGAGGTAACTTATAATCCTAAGTTGAAGGTCGAAATCAAGATCAAAGTCTCTAGAAAGAAATGAAAGGCTTCCCGACTCGAGAGAAGAAGATAAAAGGAGTCGTAGGCGAGATCGAGATGACAAGAAAAATGATATGAGAGAGATCGCAATCACAATAGCTGAATACAATACGAGTTTTTATAGAGAACTATTTCAAAACTCATAACAAAAGTATTGTGCACTCAATTTGTTTCTTCCGAGATCGGAACGAAATAGATAAGTAGATGGACAGAGAAGAAAGAGAATTTGATATTGGCAGAGTTAATGTGAAAGTAAAGCGGATTAAATTCTTTTGGAGAAAGTCCCTGACTTCTCTGAATACGTGAAGCAGGTGAAAGATACAGATCCTTTTGATGATCCTATGCAAAGCGGAGCGTACCAAAGATTATCGCTGACCAATAATGAATATGAAAATAATAATTAACATTATGCTTTATTCATTCAGGTACTCCTCGGTAGTTTGATATACTGCTGGACAATTCGACATATTAAGGTTACAATACACACTTATTCTAATTTATTTACTCTATTTACTATAATAGAAACTCCGGCAAAAGTTTATTAACTCTTAACTGTTGTGGTAATGATGTATTTATGGGAATAAATTTATTTGATAAGTGAGAGTGCACTTAATTTAATACAGTCAGAATATATGCTACGAACGTCAAAAGATGTGTTTTTAGTTATTGGAATTGTAGTTAGTTATATCAGTGTGTGACAAGCTCAGTTGATTGTAAGACGAGGGCGACTTTATTTCATAAAAGTTGCAATAGCAATTTCTTCAGAGCGTCCATTAACGTTTAAATATTCTTTGCTCATTCACATCGCACAGATGAGCCACCAGTTGCAGTCTTATGGATATAACCTAGTTAGCCCAGGCATTTGGGCTTATAGGAACACGGTAAGTGTCCGGCCGTCCGTCCGTCTGTCTGTGCGTGTCGCGATTTACTCAAAAACTTAGAAAGCTACGATCACCAAATTTGGCACTCTATTAGAAAAAGCGATGGCGGTTTGTCTTTTGGAAACAGAATTCCAATGTGACCCTTAATTCACGCGTGGCAAATATTTCAGTCCTATCGTGTAGAATTTTTTGAATTCTATTGATCAAGATCTCTCATGTGTTTTGCAACCAAATTAGAAAATCTTTGCTTCTGCAATTAAAACCATTAGAGTTTGTTAATTTTAACCGACAAGTAGACAGGTAGGCATAAAATTGACCTTAGAAACTGAACTTAAGTCCGTTTCTAAGTAGCACCGTTAAGTTTGTTCCGAGCAGATTTCAGTGAGAATGTAACCGATTGAGTTGCAAATTGGAACCAATGTGTATTTGCAGGTTTTTTTGTGTCTATCAAAAGCTAAGCTTTCTCCGAAAACTGATAATTCCTTGTGGGCTGATTAAGTGTTTACGCTAAATTAGCTAGTTTGGATTAAATTGTAATTAGTCGAAAGCTAGTACATCCGCGCCCACCGTACTTTGCGAGTTGTTGGGAAAAGCGATGGGATTTTGTGCATTGCAAACACAATCCACTCTGATGCTTAAGTCTTGAGTATTTAGTGTTTATGTCTCAACATGAAGTATTCGATAAATTGAGCCAACAAATGTACCTCATGTGTCTCTCAATCAACGGAAAAAATCTTTGCGTCTGCCACTGAAAACATCAGTCCTTGTTAATTTACACCGGCACGTGGACATCTGTCAAAAGATGAGCTAACGGGATATTAAGTTATTACGATAAATTAACTGCTTTTGCTTCAAATGCAATATCTTCCCAAAAAAGGAATTAACTGTCTAAACTATTTCCTTGATTAAAGTCCAAAAGTTGCCTCTAATTTCTGAAGCCCTAGCATCCCTTAAACACTTAGCAACGACTGCTTAATAAATGATTAAATACTTATACTGTTAAATTGTGTGCGTTTAAGTTATATGCGTCTCTCAAATATCTGGGCTTCGAGAATCTGCTCGGGGTAGGTTTTTACAGTAAGTTGGCTTAATAGTAGGAAAGTTAGCAACCGGATGTTAAACATTCTCGAAAAGTGACAAATTTATCTTTGCTCGCTTCTCTTAAGTTAAGTTTGAGATGATTATAAGAAAGAAATGCTGGTCATCGAGTAATATAATTTTCAAAGGAAAGCAAATGACATAGAAAAAACCAAGATGGTGGGGGAACATTCGAACTTGCCAAGATATGAGTTAAACATGGTCGATCGGATACCGGAAGATATTAAGATTAAGTCGTTTCCATCCACATGCAATGCACAATTGCTGTAGATTGAGTAACATGCTGTTTGAGTAGTAAGTTTTAAGAGTGCGAGCAGTTTGAGGAGACCCAACGAATGGACGATCACTTAGGAGGGACTTGAAGGAATCTCTGAATTTCTGGTTGAGAAATGCGTAAAGAATGGGATTGCAGGAGCTGTTGGACGCACCCAGCCATTGGGCAAAGGGTATCAGGATGGAAACAACATTCTCCGTGGCTTCACTCAGAGGGCCTCCCAATTTAATTCGTAAAAAAATGAGATAAAGTGGAAGCCAGGAAAAGATAAAGGTGAGAGAAACGATAGAGAGCATTTTGAGGACACCGCGGCGAGTCTTTTGGTGGATGCGCTCGATGGCAGCTGGGGAAGCGGCATCGTGAGGTACTTTCCGCTGAGCCACCTGTCTCCAAACGAGTCCATTGCTGACTAAAATAATGGTGAGAGGGAGACCGTAACACAAAAGGACGTTGCCAACCACGAAGAACAACCGACCGTCCAAGAACTCCGGCCAAGACTCGACACAATATTCCACATTTTGTCGACCTGATGGGATAACACGGAAGGCGATGAGCCATGGGAAAGTGATGATGAGTGCAGATGTCCATATGCAGACGATTATTACTCGAGCCTGAAATGTCGTGAGTCCTCTTGGCATCTTCATTCGGTACTTAATCGTTAAGAACCTGTGAAGAAAAATGAAAAAATGTGTCAGTATTTTTTAGATATTGCAGGCCTAGTAACTAATGATCACAGAAATAGATTCGTGAATAAATCGCAAGAAATGACTACAAGGTTCCTAACTTATAACTCTAGAAAATTCCCCGGGATCTAACAGAGCTAATTATTATGGCACTGTGTGTTTCCCCCACGCTGGAAATTATTAAAAAAAACGATTCATTTATTCCAGGCAACTCGCTCTCTCGAATTTTACTTCACAAACATCTTCAAAAGTGGAGAAAGTTTCGAAAAGTAAAATTTTATAAAATTCGTTTTTCACTTTTTCCGTCCCAACCAATAATGTTTTTCTCGTTTAAAACGCGAAGCATTAATCAATACAGTAGAGACTTCGTTGATGCCACAAAAGGAAAAATACTTTCTCGTCTTTCTCTTCACACGTCAGCAATAAAAGAACATTTTGTTGTGCACTGTTATTTATTTTGGAAGTGAGTGGGACAGAAATAAATTTATTATTTGTATTATTTAAATAAATGTATCCTGCGATGGGCTGTCCCAAGGGAATTGGGGAACCACTGGTCCTTGCAGCGCGTCCTTTTGATTAGAACTATTTTATTAGTACTAGTTATTTTTATAGAAATCAGTAATAGCAGTTATACGAGAGTAGTCCTCTTCTGAGTATTAACCATACAAATTACAAAATTCAGTAATGAAGCGAGAGAGTGTGCAGTGTGACGTGACGGGCCTTCTCACGGGGAAGAGCATGTTGCCCAGTCAGATGTGCTCACTAAATTTTAATTAAAAAATTACGAAATACCTCACCTGTCAAGAGAGATGGCCACAAGAGAGTAGACGGATGCACAAACCGAGACTCCTTGCACATAAGCAACCGCCTTGCACATAAATGAGCCCAGGAGCCAAGCTGCAGTTTATAGGAAAACGCAATAGTCATACTATTTTTATTTTATTTTTTCTCTTGAGACTCCATAGCCTGCAGGAATTCATTTGCAACAATGAAACGACGTAACTAACTAATTAAGTAGGAATCTCTCTGTCTCTAGTGTAAAGGAATCCAAGGAATACTGTGCAACTGGAGAAATTATTGAATCTCATTTTGTTCTAGTAGGAAAACAAAGATAATGTAAGCAAACGAGGAGTTCAGTCATGATTTTCGGTGAGACAGAACGGAAGTGTGAGATGACTTTCTCTTCTTGGGTGGGGTAATAAGAATGACGTTAATCTGAATTGGAACAATAATCAATAATGTTAAGGATCCAATAGTTTCATACAGGTTTAGTTGTTGTTTTTTATAGCTAATAACATGCACAGCACAGACTCATCAACTAATAAAATGCTTTCAATACTGCTCAATTTTTTCCAATCATTTCTCTTCCGCTTAATTTGTCTCTTAAAACACTTCAGCAAGTGAAAGAAAAAGAAAAGAACCATTTTATTTTATTGTATACATTGATGATACCCAATTGACAGTTGCTCTATGTAATATTATGAGTCATAATATTGTCACAAGTGACTTTAAGATTACGATGAGATCACAAAAGTATAATAAACTGGGTATCGAAGCCCAGACCTCTCACTGAGCGGGCGATTGTTCTACCATTAAACTACCAAGCCACTGTTGTTATCTCATCTTAATCATCATCTCATTAACTTGGGATGCAACTCATGTGACAATATTACATAATTTATGACCGATACGCAGAACTTACGGAACAAATTTTAATCAAACTTTTCTAGTTGCTCATACTGAATTTGTTGTTATTATTTTTATGAATAAAATTTGTACGCTCAAGTATATAGTTACTCCAGCCTATGAATCACTCGAAGTTTGAATACAAACGCACTTACGGACGAAAATGTTGGCCAGAAGGGTTGGCGGTATACAAAAGATGAGTACTGACATATCAGCGATGGCAAGATTGAGTATGAAAAGATTTGTCACGCTTCTCATTTGCCTTTTGAAGGTCAGAACAAAGATGACCATGGCATTGCCCACAATTCCAACGAGGAAAACAGCAGCATATGCGAAAATAAGAACAATCGTGTAAAACAACGAGTGTCTCATGTTGCTAGCTTCCTCAGAAGGAGTGCCGAAAGTTATGTTTCCGATTTCGAAAGGGAGTAATGTGTGATGAACTGAGATGTTAGAATCATCTCCTTCCATCACTTTGGTTGAATTGAAAGTCTCATACACGTCGAAAGGTTCTTCAGTAACCCAATTCGCTTTGAATGGCTCCATTGTCCCGTCGTCTGAAGAAAACACACTCTTTTTGATGTGTTAGAAATCAAAGAAGCACAACGTGGATTTTTCTATTAGCTTGCTTGTGAATGAAGAATCCACTTACTTTAATTAAGACAGAATCAAATTGCCCCAACTCAATTGGCAGAAAGTGAAAGGATGAGAAGGAGTGAGTGAGATGTGAACTCAGTTTCTGGAGAAAGTACAACTGGAACTGAATTGCGAGTAGCAGGATACTTTTACTCAGTCTGGAACTGTGCAAAGTTCAACACTGACTGAGTGAGTGAGTAAGATTTGGTGGCTGGAGGAAGTTTCTTTTGCTGCGCTGAGCAGATGGCAAGTGTTCAACATGTACGAGCCTTCTTCTACAATTCTGGAGTACCTGTTGGGTTGATGTAAACCTCGCATCTCACTTTTGTAGAATTTATAAGTCCAGGAGTCAATATTACTTTCTCATGGGGTTCTGTGCCCTTTACTCATCACAAATGTCATTCACAAGTTTACCTCTTGAATTAGGAATCAGGAACAACGCAAGTTGGATAATTGATGAAAGCTTACTCACAGGAAGCATATGTTCTATAATAATGATAATATATTAATGTACCTGAAAATATTTGAAGGAGAAATCCAAAGTTGAAAAAGACTCCTGGTGGTACGAGCGACAATAAACGACACATAAATACACTCCACGCTACGGGAGTATTGTAGATCGAGTGATGATGTTGTGGAATGAAAGGAGTAATACACAAATTGTTATTTAACATTGCGAATTGTGGACTGAAGTTAAAAAGAACTTAAGGAATGAATAAAGAGAAATGGTACAAGTTAAGAATGCGGAGAGAGAATAGAAGAGGAGGTCAATAATGAGTTCTGTAGGAAGGGGCTTTCAACGTGGTGTGATGTGGGATCTAAAAAACAATATTCATCTCATCTAAACCTCTAAAAATTGAAGAGATCTCAAGTTCTTGTTTATTTCTGATCTATCCTACCTCAAGCTACAACTCCTTGTTAGTATTAACTAAACTCGTGTTGATCTTCACATCGATTCCCGAAAGTGAGCTCACCTCCGAACGAAAATGCCACTTGATCGATACGTTGAATAATGGAGAAGAGAATTGAAGAGTTGATGGAAGTTGAGTTGCTGTTGGAAAGATATTCATTTGGGGCAGGATTAGCATAAGCATTCGTGAAGTATTTTTGAACAGTTAAAGTGGCTGGTAAGTATATTTTAGCAATGATCCTGCATCAAAAGTCAAATGTCAGGCTTTCTTTAATCAGTTTCTCTTTCAATTTCAAGAAATCAAGTAAATTTCGAGTAAGTTTGGAGGTATTATTGGAAATATACCTTCCTCTGTAAAAATTCCTCGTTCCTGTATTTTTTTATGAAAGCAATTTCAAGCACTCTTAAAGAGTTTAAAATCACCCTTTACTAAAAATGATACCGATGTCATGCCTGGAACTCCTGATTGTAACATATAAAAAACAAGTCTTCTACATTTCGAACAAATCCTTTGAGATTTAATTACATTCGAATGTATCGCAAAACAAACGAATTCCCTATTTCCTACTCATCATCTCTCATGCATCAATATTCCTGAAAAGGCGCAAGTTGAACCATATGTTGGTGACTCCACTGGTTGGGCCCTTTAGGGTTGTTATAGATGCAAGAAAGAGAGAAAGAACGAATATCTTGGAGTCGACAGGGGTGACGTGAGATAAAGTAGTTTATGCAGGTCAAAATAGTGTACAGACAATAATAAGTACAGTAAACAAGACTTAGATGGACAGAATGACGCCTAATTGCAAGATAGGGTCACGAATTGATAGGAAAGGCTCGACTATCAGATGAACAGTAAAGCAATGAGAAAGGTAAAAGGTACAAATAATAGGAAAGCTTGACTATTAAGTGACAATGAAAAGGTGATCGACTAACAACCAAATGTTGAGAGTGATATGATCGACTGCAAACAATTATTGAGTGATGATGGAACAGTGAAAGGAAGTCATGTTTATAGGTTTTGTGTGGACCCCTTAGGGGATTATGTGCAACGACCTCAAAGCATCTTCTCTTGTAGTCAAACGAAAGGTAAAATAGTTCTAATAAGAACCAAGAAATAAAGAAGCCAAGAGACAAGATACTAGAAGGACAATGCGACGATAATCTCCTAATTTACATAGGCTAAAACGGCAAACATTGAAATGCATTGACTTAATGAATAGAGATGTTCAGAGAAAAAGACGGTTCAATTAGTGAAATCAGAGAGAACAATGCATGCATATGCACAGTCAGAAAAGTAGCAAATGTTTCCTAAGATTACAGTAAGAATGACCCAAAAGAAACCGAACAATATTCCAATTATGGTATTCAGATTCAGACGAGAAACTTAAATTCCCAGAAGAAGTTCCAGTGAAGAAGAAACGAGGAAAAACAATCGTGATAAAATAATCCACGTGCTACGCTTATAAGCAGAGATGGAAATAAAAACACACAATTTAATTGCTTCATTTCGGGGAAAGAAACGAAATGCAGGAGATGTGTTGGTTGACAAAAAAACATTATGAAGCTTTACGTAAATCTCTTTTTGTCTCGAGGCGTTGTGATGAAAGTAATGACGAAGCTTGTTAAGCGATACAATTCTTGATGAAGTATTACGCAAAGCAAACAATATAAAGTGTTAAATGCCAACTGTCAACTCCACACAAATTGGACACAAATTGGAATGTAACATGAGCTTGCTCACCTCCATTCCAATTTACAATAACTACTCGTCAATCTCCTAAACTTTCATGCTAACCACGTCCTCACTCATCAACTTTTTCGTGCGAAGTGAATTTGCTCCTGGACATGCTTAAGATTAAAAGTGCGATGTGGTGCGACAACAAAAGTGAACAAGGGATAAGGATAAGTACTTACAAACAGTTGGAAGTGAGAATACCGAGAATAATATTTTACACAGTTTTTAACTTCGTTTAGTGTGTCACATATTGCTCGAAAGAATTCAGTGGAAGGCAAAGAAAAGTCCAAGAAGGATTTAGAAGTTTCCTTTCTCGCTTAAACTTGTTGGGCAGGATTAATTTCGGAAACAAAGCTTAATGTACACATTTGACGTTGTTGGAATTTTCCTGCATGGCAAGTTAAAAATGCAATCGCACATCGTTCAAAAGGATTGTGTAATTTTATGCCGTTTAAAGCTAAACATACTTTTCTGAAATAAAAGAACTTCGACAGGAAACTCCTATCCAACTTCTGTCTGTGATTTGAACTAGCGGATTGTAGAACTAAAAGATTTATTAAGCAAGTGAATAGAGTTTACGAATTAAAGGGGGTACACATTCAGGCGCATATTATATTAATCTGTTATAAAAATTCCAAATTTGGCTGGGGATAAAAGTGATAAACTCCCTTGCGTGACTCCGCAAACAAACTACCTAATAAAACTTTTAAGTGTGTCTATTCTTGCTTTAAGTGTGATTTAAGGCGGATTCAATGGATTTTGTAAAATTGTGAACTTGTAGTGGAATTACTTTTTGTTTGGTAAGCAAACGGGATTTCGACTCGTAGTCGGCTGGAAATCGGATGAGAGGATTATTTACTCAACTAACCCTCAAATGAAGGCTGGGCTTCTTTCATAAGCTTTCATGGAAAATGTCTCTGGATTGTTGTGGTGAAAGTGCAGAGAAAGGCAATCCTGAGTAGATCGTCCCAATCATTTTACACACAAAGTGACATGTTTCTCGACGATTCCCTCTCTTTGGTGTTAATTGGAATTCCTCGTTCACTCTTGTGGGATTGATTGCTCCTTGAAAAGGAGAAACTCTGTTGACTGTTGCCTTGATTGAGGAGGAAGTGGCTTCAGGGATTCACTGAAGTACAAAGCACTCTTAACAATAAAATAGTTGGCCTAGGGAAATGTGGCAATTAATTAAACTCCCCTGAGGAGGATTCACTTAATCCCGTCTCTCATCTCATTCCATATAATCTCCTCAGATGACGAAAAGACAGAGGAGGACGAGGAACTCCTCTAACGGCTCTGAATTTTTTCCGATTTTCCCAAGGATTTTCGAAATTCAGCAGATTCAAGCAATAAATGATGCTATTAGTAGTTTAAAACTCCAGAATCCTTTTAATAGCGTGTGATTTTCCTAATCAATTGTAACTTCTGCTACTGGGCATCATATTTTAAACTTGGGTACAGGATATTATAAAAATATGTACCTCTCTGACGTTGTTACCGTCGAAAGTTTTGAAAAATTCCGGATCAGAAATGACGTTTGTAAAAATTGAGAAGACTTTGAACAGTTACTTTTTAAAATTACAGATCTTTAAAATCTTTCAATTGTAAACACAATTGGTAAGAATTTCTGCTTACAATTGCTTTGGTTTGATTTTCAGTTGAAAGGAATGCAAAGCAAAGCAAAGATTTGCTTTTATTTTTCAGAAAAAAGCAAAGCCAAGATTTTTTTTTATTTTTCAGAAAAAAGCAAAGCCAAGATTTTATTTTATTCTTCAGAAAAAAGCAAAGCCAAGATTTTATTTTATTTTTCAGAAAAAAGCAAAGCAAAGAAAAATTTGTGTCGCAAATGAAAGCATGCCGATCCATATTGTTGATTGTAATCTGCCGTACCTTGGAAAATAAAATTTATTTTTCTAAGCAAAAAAATGTTGTCTTCCTTACTGTTTTAATTTGCACTACATCCATTTCGACAGCCTTCCAAACTCTTTACGAAAGTTGAATGATTTATTTAATTCTGAGCTGGCCGAATGGCCTTATATCTGATTAAAAATCAGAAAAAGCAAGTCTTCAGGTCGGTGTCAATAAATCCTTTTACGTAAAAACTTAAGAAATAATTAATTTTTTAGCGGGTGTTTCACTCCAGTGGGTTAATATTTTTTACCGTCGAATTCAATTTAGAACAATTACATTTTGAATAAGCACCCATAAATACAAGTTAAATCTTTGATGTGATAATATGGAATAAGAATAACCTTGTCGGGATTTTAGCAGCTGATTCCTTATAATATGTGGTTTTGATAGTATACAATCAGCAAAACTGCAAAACAATTCAAATTATTAAAATTAATTTACTTTTACGCTTGTTTTTTGGTTAAAATCCCTTGCATATATCATAGGGTATGAATAAGGAACAATATTATTAAAAAAGACCAAAAAATTATAATCAACGAGGTCCCCCACAGGACCATTTGTTTTCTCGTAGCACTTTTTGTCTCCCCTTTGGCATTATCAGATTCAAAAGCTTTCCAATGAATTAAGAATTGTCAGGCTTTATCCTATAAACCTTTTCTGACTTGTAAGATATCAAAACAATATTTGTTACCTCATTATTTTAAGTTAATTAATCAAACCTTACAATACTACATTGGGAACGAGGTTCGGGATTTTCGAAAAAAAAAATATCTGATACGACTTTATTTAAATTCGAAAATTCGAAAAATGAGTTCCAAATGGCACTCCGTTCGCAGATTACACGGGGGTTTCCAAAATTTTCGGCATTTTATTACTTTTTGGATGGCACAAATTTCCTATTTAAAATTATTTTTTATAAAATTTGAAGATATATATTTTTACACATTCGCATGCACTAAAACTTGGCTATTTTAAAAATTCGAAAAAACTCCAATTTTTGCATGAAAAATGTGTTTAAATATTGTACAAATTGAAACCAAAATTTAGGAAGCAAATTTTGAAAATAATCAATTTTTAAATTTTCGAAAAAAAAATTCTACCGATGGAGTTTTTATATTCGCTGACCCAAATGTCTAAAAAATGTCTATTATTGAGAACTGTAGTAAACAAAAATTTAAAATTGGCCAAGTTTTCTAAAAAACGCTATATTTCCTGTTACAAAAGGCATTGGGAAGTTTTCTCTTCCGAACATATTCGAAATATAAGTTAGGTGGATGCCTACAAAATGCATTTCGAGTTTTTGAAATACCCCGAACTCCACTCCCAATGTAATATTGTTAGTGCTGAAAAGCCTTTTGACTTTCTTCACAAATGACAAAGCCCATAAACTCGTTAAAGATTAACCACTCCTTTAATCCACTTAGAATTATTAAAAGTTATGGATTAAAATACTTTATATTTCTTTATGTATTTCAATCCTTTTACAATTTAAAGCTTAGAGTTTTCAGGAATATGTCGCTGAAGAAGTAAGTATCTCTGCTTATATATAATGTTTACAAGCGTTAAATAAAAGTATTGCAAATAACTTGTTGGAGCCACTGGAAAGAAATTGCATAGTCTGCTTGTATCTACAAAACCGCTATTTCCGTGGATAATAATAGATTTCTACTTCAAAATGACCCTCTATCTATTTATCTCACTGGTGTTTTTCTGTTTTCATTTTCAAGAAAGTGTATCGCAAATAATAAACCTTAGTGTTCCACTCAAACTCCACGAATTTATCAACATTGCAGTCCACGATAGCTACTATCGTTTCTACTTTTTACACGTGGAATCTGAAAACTTTCATGCTTGTCGTAACCCAGTTGAAATATTCAACTTGGAAGACGTTATAAAAAACTACGTGATTCGTAATGGAAAACTGGGCATGGAGAAAAGGAGACGAAAAATAACCAAAATAACTTCCAAATTTATGGTGACAATATACTACATACGTGAAGAAAAAAACATTGACACTTGGCTGAATGAAATTGGTCGAAACGAGTACCATTACCCCAGAAAAGGACAAACGATTAACTTGAAATTTCGAATCCTGTTATTGAACTTGATTCGCCTTGAAAGTTACAGCTGGTTACGGGTAAGCAGTGGCCGGGATATTAAATTACAATATTATTATTGATCATAATGATGGTTGACCATACAAATTTCCGTGAATATAGTTCACTTTATTACTGCAAATCAAGGGGGTGTTCGACATACAGGGGGACAACGGGGGACAGAGTTTAAGAAGGGGAAAAGAAAGGGAGACA